>JASANC010001785.1:0-10005 GCA_030248135.1 Theristus sp. LFF4_11 | reverse complement strand
AGACCGTCGGGTGGGGGGGGCACCGTGCCACCCTCCCCCCATCGGACCCCCCCCCCCCCCTCGAAAATTTGGCCGACACCACCCCACACCCCCCATGAAATTTTGTCTGGCGGAGACCCCCCCAAAATTTTCGGCACACCCTTAATTTTTTTCGAAAATCATGATTTTTTTGTGTGTAAAGTCCATAATATAAGCTGAATATATGATAACTTGACCATCTTCATTGTAATTTCAAAGATTTTGCAGCAAAATTTAGCGTTTTTCCTTCAAAATTTAAGCAAAAAAATATCATGGGGGGTGAGGGTGTACGGGTACCCCCCACAGAAATTTTTGAAAAAATGCACCCCCGGGGTCCCACGTTACCATAGGTTGGACCCCCCTCACTTTTTGGTCGGCACCCCCCTCACGGCACCATACCCCCCTTCGAAAATTTGCTTGGGCCCACGGTACTGATTTCAAGATTTGTATACATACTTAAAAGTGATTTTTTTGATTTCTGATCAGAGGTTGCTTGCAATGAGTCGTTGTTGGTTCCTAATCCTAAACCTAATCCTAATCCTAAGCCAAGCCTTTTTGATCAGGTGAAAATGATCAATTTAGTTTTTGCATTTTTTCTTTCCTGTGTTAAAGGGCAGGGGCCACCGCCACTGCACATGCACCTGTTTTAATAATGATGCATTACGTGATTTCAAGGCGGTATGTTTGTCTTCACTTCAGCAAAAAAAAACAAAAATGGCGATTTTTGTTTTTTTAACAACCCTACTTAGGACATAGTTGTTCCAGAGCCGAGGGGTTGGGGGGGGCCGATATAGATAGCTGGAGCAAATTTTCTAGATAGAGAGATAGCTGGAAAATTTTGGGGGGGGGGCCGCGGGGGGGCCCTGTGACTTTGGGGGGGGGGCGGTCAAAATTTTGAAATTTGATAGATAGATAGCTAAAACGCTAAAAAGCTATAAAAACAACAAAATAATGCTAAATACACTAAAAATCAACTATAAACGCGTATTTTACCTAAAATTGGCGAAATTTTCAAGAATTACGAGCAAAAATGGTCAATTTTGGTCAAAAATTGACTCATTTTATGTCTTCGAAGACAAAAATTTTCAGATAGATAGCTGGCTGAGAATTTTTTTTAGATAGATAATAGCTGAGCCGAAAAAACCTGTTTGATAGAGATAGATTCGAAAATTTTTTGGGGGGGGCCGGCCCCCCCCAGGCCCCCCCCTAGAACAACTATGACTTAGGAGACCTACAACAACTTTGCTTAGTTTTGGGATTAGATTTGGCTGAAGTTTATTTTCTTTTTTGCAATCATTTTAAAAACTGCGATTGCGTTAGTTTTTTTTAGTTGATTGTGGAATGCGAAAAAAGGCAATCCTCCCAACTCCCAGCAGTTTATTAGTCGTTCTAGGGAAAATTCGCCGGGCCTGAATCGTCCGGACCAAAAATATTCGGGCGGGAATCGTCCGGGCCAGAAATATTCGGGTCGGAATCGAACGGGGCGCAACTCTTCGAGCCAGAGGCCGCAATCATACCAAGAAAAACGGGCAAAGAAGAAACCAGTATAGAGCGTGAAGTTAACTTTAATTAACGCCCTATATATTTTGTGACTTATGTAGGCCAACCAAAAAAAATCTGCATTTTTGTTTTTTTAATTACTTTTTTTTAAATTTTGATTTTTGTTTAACAACCCACGCAAATTTTCCAGATAGATAGATGCTGGAAAGTTTTGGGGGAAGCCGCGGGGGGGGGCGTGTGACTTTGGGGGGGGGCGGTCAAAATTTTGAAATTTGATAGATAGATAGCTAAAACGCTAAAAAGCTATAACAACAGCAAAATAATGCTAAAAATACACTAAAAATCAAGTATAAATTTTAAGAATTACGAGCAAAACGGTCAATTTTGGTAAAAAATTGACTCATTTTATGTCTTCGAAGACAAAATTTTTTAGATAAATAGCTGGCTGAGAAATTTTTTAGACAGATAATAGCTCAGCCAAAAAAACCTGTCTGATAGAGATAGATTCGAATTTTTTTGGGGGGGGGGCGGCCACCCCAGCCCCCCCCCCTAGAACAACTATGCCCCTGGGTAATATCAAAGAAAAATTTTGTTGAGCTTTCAAAAAAATGTGCCAAAAATAAGGTTTTCAGAACAAAGAAAAAATAGGTCGAATTTTTTAAAACGGTATTCTTTATTCAATTTACAAAAAAAATTGTTTAACAACCCTGTGTGTGTGGGGGAGGGGTGTTATAACGTTTTTTCATTAAAAAATTTGCAATAAAAATGCGGATGGGGTGGGAGGTGCTGGTGGCACCCCACTTCTCCCATAAACCGATTAGCATCCGGTGCACTCCCCTAGCATCCGACCGAGGATTCCACTTGCCCCCCTCCCCAAAATGCCCCTCCCCTTATGGGTAGGTATCATCCCCTACCTAAAAATGTCTGTCTTCTTCGGTACTGGCCTAGCCTAGGATGACTTGAACTGAACTGAACTCCTGAAGTCTGAAAGAGCGGGGTGTACCAACCAACACGCACTGTAAAAAATCTGGCGTTTTATAAGTTTTATTATAAAAAATCGCCGTCACTTAACACCAGCTGGAGTTTTTACGCTTATTAAAAAGACAGTTTTCAGTGCGGGAGTGATTGGTTTCAGAAAGGCTGGTGAATCGGTACTGGTCTTCGGTACTGGTTTGAGAAGCTTGACTTTTTGACTGGCGGGCGAAGTTTTGATTAATTGGCAAACTGCTATTTTAAGCGACATTTCATGAGGCAGTATTAAGTGGAAGCATAGCCACAGGTAGCTTAGCTACGCGTCACTAAATACTGCTTCATTAATGCCCCTTTATTTTTATTGTATTGTAACCTTTTATGGTTTTCTGGTGTTTTTCTGTTTTTTATCAACAAGTGCAGGTACATAGTAGTAGATGGTGGGATGGTTTGAGTTGAACTGATGAAAAACACAGTTTACTGTGTCACGTCTGGAAGGCGACCTAAAATTACTCTCCTTTTTTAGCAAGATCAATGTACGACGTTAACTGGGTGTTAGCCAGCTGAGCAAGGTCGCGCCACGAACGCATCATTTGTTTCACACATTGCTCGTGGTGATTCTGGAAGTCAGGCAGACGTGCGAGCTCTTTCTCCAGCAGCTGTAAACCGCAGATCAATATGTTTAGAAAGTGCTCAGCAAATAACAGCGTTTCACTTCATCGACTCACATTTTTCTGCGCTTCATGAGCGTCGATTGCGCGGCAGAGTTTTGTGTGCTTAGGCACGAGGGCTTCCGGACATGTTATCTTTTTTACAATCTCGTCTAAATCGTTTTTTGGTACATCGGCTGCGTTTGGTGGAACCTGAAGTTCTTGCTTTGCTTAAGTGCCAAAAAACATCCAACCGACTTGACATAATGTAGTAACACAAAGACAAAAATGAATAAGGAATTCTCTTTGATCACAAAATACGCTCGCCTTCTATAGTGCCCGCTGAGGTCCTGACGAAGTCTAACGACTTTATGTTATGTCTACCGCTGTTTACAGTTCAATTCACTTTTGTAGTTTACTCTCCTATGCTTAACACTGAATTGCATGCATTATCATTGCATTGCATGTCCAAATCAATCGGCTAACAACGTATCAGGAGCCATAGCTTAACAACGTATCTATAGTTTCAAGAATAGCGTCTGTACGGCTGATGCAACACACGCGCTATATACAGAATGATCCACAAGTAGTGGGTGCAACTTTGAATCGCTCTAACTCGCATACGGTTGGTCCGTTTGAGCTGAAATTTTAGTCGCTTACTTAGGTAACACAAACTTAGACCTCCACCAATTTCTAGCCCAAACAAGTGAATATTGCCCGTGCGCGGAAACAGTTCGAAAAAAAACAAATTTTTGCATGAAAACAGCATTTTTTCAATCGTACATCGGATTTATTCATCAATAACGTCACAAATTCAGCAGAAAACTGTTAAAAATCAAAAATAATGCTTCTCAAAATGTGAACCGCAATGGTGTGAAGGGAAATTGAAAGCAGTAATAGTTGTATTGCCTTTTTGACGCTATCGATAAATAAATTCAATATGTGAGACAGAAAAATGCTGATTTTCATCCAAAAAATTTGTTTTTTAACTTTGTTTCCGCACAGGGGCACTATTCTCTTGTTTAAGCTGAAAATTGGTGGAAATCTAAGTGTGTGCTTCCTACGTAAGCGACTAAAGTTTCAGCTGAAACGGCTCAGTCGTTGGCGAGTTGGAGCGATTCAAAGTTTCACCCACTACTTTTGAACCACTTTGTCTGTACAGTGTACGTGTACAGTAGACATACATACTGTATTTGTTCTTTGAGTCTGAAACAGTTTGGTTTTAGTGACCATGATTGATGATCAAGGAACATCGTGTCGAGACCAAAAATTTCACTAATTACCGTGCTCAGATAATAGGCCAAACTCAATATTTCACCCCACAAGGCGCATGTTAACAGATAACAGAACGAACTTCTCTGGGTCACCAGTCTACTGGGTGACCAGTCTACTGGGTGACCGGTTTGCTAGATAAATACACAAGTCAAACCATTTCTACCAAAACCAAACCAGAAAAAACGTTTTTCTCAGCACGTCCTTTTTGTCGTGTTAGAAAAATGAACCTCTGGATAGCCCGCAGCTTTCAGTGCTTTGGCCGCCGAATTGAGCTCATCACGCCGTTTGCTGAGCTGGTTTGCGCTTTGCATAATTGAAGCGCAGTCATCTTTGACCCAGTTCTTCAGTGGCAAAATGGCGTGGTCGTCCACTTCCTAAAAAATAAAAATTACTGTATACCGTATTACCTCTATTAAACCCCCCCCCCCAAAATTAAACCCCCCCCCCAAAAATAAACCCCCACCCCCTCGACAAGTTTCCAAATAATCCCCCCCCAAAAATAATCCCCCATGGGGGATTATTGGAAACCTGTTTGAAACACATACCCAGAAAAACATACACATAAACAGTGAATTCAGTGGCTGGTTGCAGTGAAAATGATGAAATTGTGCTACCAAAGGCCCCAAATGTATGAGTTAATGGTAATTTCATTACAAAAGGCTGTTGTAAAAGGAAATATCTATGTAGAGTAGAAGTTTCTGCGACTTCCTTCCTGCCATGGAAGGTATTTTTGCCATTTTGCCCACCCCTAAAAATGGTTTCCAAAAAACCCCCCCCCCCCCCCAAAATAAACCCCCCCAAAAAATAAACCCCCACCCCCAGAAGTCGCTGAAGAAATAAACCCCCATGGGGGTTTATTAGAGGTAATACGGTACTACTAAAACTTCAGTTCCATAACCATAGCAAAAACGGCAAGGACATAAAAGACCCCACTCTGCTGAAACGTCGCTGTTGTGCGCCGATGGCTTTTTCTACTTCCATGCAACAGAGCAGCGCTCGTGTGTAACCGGCATGGCTGACACGCTGTCCCAAACGATTACATTCCTCTGCATGCAAACACGAACTTAGCATTTTAGGTTAAATTAAGATTTTTTTTGTTTTGAGGTAGGTAGGCAGCGTGTCATTGAGTGACTTTCACTCAAAGCCTACGACTTTTCGCATTGCCGAGCAAACCTGCGAGGGCTTCCGATTTAGAGATATTGCTGCCGACGGCTGATGTTGACATGCCATGTGTGTGCTGCCATCCACGCGCTCGATCTAACAGTTTGTTGGTCCACTGCTTCAGCATTTCCAACGTTGCCATTTTCTCATCCAGCACTGGTCCAAATTTTGCTTCGCGTTTCGCCCGGTCGCTTTCTGCATCAGCAATAAATTTTAAAACTTACATGTGTATTTCAAAATACATGGAATACATGGAGCCAGTCTGGGTAAAACATCAGCTAATCTAGAAAAAAACAAAAATGCCGATTAAAAAAAATTAAAATTTTTTCTCTAATATGCTCTGAAAACCTTAATTTTGGCACAATTTTTTGAAAGTTCAACAAAAATTTTCTTTGATACTGCCTCGTAAAACCGTCAGCAGTCGATTTTGGACCGATTTACCGACTGATTTTAAGCTTCAACAGCTTCTGTGATGAAGTTTTTGAGCGTCCCAAGGCTTGGCTTACCATTTCCGATGCAGATAAGGAGATAATTCGCCTCGCAATCTGAATTCTGAGGGTCCGAGCTGCTCCGTTTGCAAGCGCTACGTTGTCTTGTTGCTGTTTCGTGTCGTGTCGTCGCGCCATCATCCGAATTGATTGAATTTCAAGCCGGTATGTTTGTTTTGACTTCAGCTGGGGACAATTAGTGACATTTTGGGGGTAATCTATTACTACTAAATTTACAATTTGTCTGTCTGTCCGTCACACTTTTGAATTGGCGCCCATTTTTTGCTATTTTTGGTATCAATCTCATCTTTATCTATTTTTGATATCACTTGAAATTGTTTACACAAAGCGCCGCTCTTCATAGCTGAAAGTCATCATGATACTACTCTTTTCAAATTGATACTCCACGGTTATGAGCGATAATTTCAACGTAACGTACGATGGGCAAACGGCACACTTACAAAAAGGTTTGACTTAGGTTAGGGTGAACAAGCAAAAATAGCAAAATTATAAACTTCGCATTTTCACTTTGCAAAAAGGCTTGGCTTATGTTAGGGTAAGCGGGTAAAAGAAGCATTCGCTTTTTAAAACGGATATTCTAAAAAAACGTTAATTTTTATACTTTTAATTTGTTCCATTTTCATTTTACAAGAAAGGCTTGGCTTATGTTAGGGTAGGCGGGTAAAAGAAGCATTAGCTTTTTGAAACGGGTAATCGAAAAAAAACGTTGTTTTTTATATTTTTACTTCACTTACAAAAAGGCTTGACTTAGGTTAGGGTGAACAAGCAAAAATAGGAAAATTATAAACTTCGCATTTTCACTTTGCAAAAAAGGCTTGGCTCATGTTAGGGTAAGCGGGTAAAAGAAGCATTCGCTTTTTAAAACGGGTAATTGAAAAAAAACGTTAATTTTTATACTTTTTATTTGGTCTTACTTCACTTACAAAAAAGGCTTGACTTAGGTTAGGGTCAACAGGTAAAAATAGCAAAATCATAAATTTCGCATTTTCACTTTACAAAAAAGGCTTCGCTTATGTTAGGGTAAACGGGTAAAAGAAGCATTAGCTTTTTAAAACGGGTAATTGAAAAAACGTTAATTTTTATACTTTTTATTCGATCTTACTTCACTTACAAAAAAGGCTTGACTTGGTTAGGGTGAACCGGTAAAAATAGCAAAATCATAAACTTAGCATTTTCATTTTACATAAAGGCTTCGCTTACGTTAGGATAAACGAATAAAAGAACCATTAGCTTTTTAAAACGGGTAATTGAAAAAAACGTTAATTTTTATACTTTTTATTCAGTTTTACTTCACTTACAAAAAGGCTTGACTTAGGTTAGGGTGAAAGGGTCAAAATAGCAAAATCATAAACATCGCATTTTCACTTTACAAAAAAGGCTTGGCTTAGGTTGGCTGGATTAAGCCACATACGCTCGGGTCAATTGGCTAGTCTATATTATTAAATTTACAAAGTGTCTGTGCGTGGCACTTTTTTGCATTTTGAATTGGCGCCCTTTTTTGCTACTTAAGAAAACTCCATCTCAATTTCCTTAACTTATTTTTTATTAATGCCAGTTGAGATTGTTTTCTCAAAACGTCGCTCTTCATAGCTGGAGTCATCATGATACTCTTTGGTCAACAGAGACAGTTCAGCGCAGCATAGGCAAAGGGAAGCGTGGCTGATCAAAACTTGATGATCGACTGGGAAAGATGTAACAAAACCGTCTTTGAAAAAAGTTTGAAATTTTTTGTTTTTAAAAATCGGGTTGCAAAACGCACATTGACATCGGCATTGCAAGTTGCACTTTGGATTTAAAACAAGTAAATTTCATTGAAGTACTCCATGTTTCATTTTCAAATTGATACACCATGGTTTATGCGCGATAATAATCAACGTAACGCACGATGGGCAACTGGCAATTGTTGCTGCTCAAAACTTGACGAGCGACTGCGAAAGATGCTACAAAACCGTTTCTGAAAAAAGTTAGTTTTTTAATTGGGTCGACATGGTATTTACCATTCATTTTCACTTTGCAAAATGTCTGGGTCATCTTGGGGTAAACGGGTAAAAAGAAGCAATGACTGCAAAACGAAATTATAAACGTCACTTTTTTGTTTCTTCTATTCATTTTCACTTTAGAAAAAAGGCTTGGCTTATGTTAGGGTAACCGGGTAAAAGAAGCATTAGCTTTTTAAAACGGGTATTTTTTTAATGAAAAAAAACGTTATTTTTTATATTTTTTATTCATTCTTACTTAACTTACAAAAAGGCTTGACTTAGGTTAGGGTGAACGGGTAAAAATAGCAAAATCAATAACTTCGCATTTTCACTTTACAAAAAAGGCTTGGCTTAGGTAAACGGGTAAAAAAGCATTAGCTTTTTAAAACGGGTAAATGAAAAAAAACGTTAGTTTTTATATTTTTTATTCAATTTTACTTCACATACAAAAAGGCTTGCCTTCGGTTAGGGTAAACAGGTAAAAATAGCAAAATCATAAACTTCGCATTTTTTATTTATTTAAATACATTAAAAATATTGTATTGTAGGCGACTTCACGGCAGCACAAGGTAAATTTTCTTCAGGGTTATTATTCAGTAAACGTTACTGTTTTTTCTTTCTAAGTCAATGCCACTTCACCAAAAAGGCTTGGCATTGATTAAGCCACATACGCTCGGGTCAATAGGCTAGTACCGCCTTGAAATTCGATCAATTCTTCTGATGATGTCGCGACGACACGACACGAAGCAGCAACCAGACAACGTAGCGCTTGCAAGCGGAGCAGCGAGCACAATCGGACGCTCTGCGAGGCGAATCGTCACCTTATCTGCATCGGAAATAGTAGGCCAAGCTTTGGGACGCTCAAAAACGTCATCGCAGATGTTGTCGAAGCCTAAAATCAGTCGGTAAAACGGTCCAAAATCGACTGCTGACGGTTTTACGAGGTAATACCAAAGAAAATTTTTGTTGAACTTTCGAAAAAAATTTGCCAAATTTGAGGTTTTCAGAGCATATTAGAAGAAAATTTTTCGAATTAAAAAAATCGGCATTTTTGTTTTTTTTTAATCACTTTAAAAAATTTTTTTTGATTTTTGTGTAACAACCCTACTCCCGAACCGGATGACTCCCGTGTGGCGGAACTTTCAGATTTTGTTTTGGTGACCTCAATTACCCTTTTTTCAAACCCCAACCATGCCTCTTCTTGTGTTTTGACTAGGGTTGTTAAAAAAAATCGTCATTTTTGTTAAAAAAATTTTTTTTCAAAAATCAAAGTTGTGCTAAATCAATCAGGGAGTCCGAAGAACCACATATGATATGCAAGCGCCTCCCGAATGACTCCCGTATGGCGGAACTTTGCAGATTTTGTTTTGGTGACCTCAACTACCCCTTTTCCAAACCGTCACCATGCCTCTTCTTGTGTTTTGACCTCCAAAACGTCACTAATTGTCCCCAGCTAAACTAATGCTAAAGTGAAGACAAACATACCGCCTTGAAATTCGATCTTCTGATGGTGTCGCGACGACACGACACGAAGCAGCAACCAGACAACGTAGCTCTTGCAAACGGAGCAGCGAGCACAATCGGACGCTCTGCGAGGCGAATCGTCACCTTATCTGCATTGGAAATGGTAGGCCAAGCTTTGGGACGCTCAAAAACTTCATCGCAGATGTTGTCGAAGCCTAAAATCAGTCGGTAAAACGGTCCAAAATCGACTGCTAAAGGTTTTACAAGGTATAATCAAAGAAAATTTTTGTTGAACTTTCGAAAAATTGTGCCAAAATTGAGGTTTTCAGAGCATATTAGAGGAAAATTTTTCGAATTAAAAAAAATCGGCATTTTTGTTTAACAACCCTAGTTTTGACCCCCAAAACGTCACTAATTGTCCCCAGCTGAAGTGAAAACAAACATACCGGATTGCAGTAGCGAAAGTGCGGGGGGGGGGGG
>JASANC010001783.1:0-54743 GCA_030248135.1 Theristus sp. LFF4_11 | reverse complement strand
TTTTTTATTTATTTAAATACATTAAAAAATATTGTATTGTAGGCGGCTTCACGGCAGCACAAGGTAAATTTTCTTTAGATTGGTTATTCAGTAAACGTTACGGTTTTTACTTTTTAATTCAATGCCACTTCACCAAAAAGCTTGGCATTGATTAAGCTCGGGTCCATTGGCTAGTCTATATTATTAAATTTACAAAGTGTCTGTGTGTCTGTGCGTGGCACTTTTTTCCAATTTGAATTGGCGCCCTTTTTTGCTACTTAAGAAAACTCCATCTCAATTTCCTTAACCTATTTTTTTATTAACACCAGTTGAGATTGTTTTCTCAAAACGTCGCTCTTCATAGCTGCAGTCATCATGATACTCTTTGGTCAACAGAGACAGTTCAGCGCAGCATAGGTAAATGGAAGCGTGGCTGATCAAAACTTGATGATCGACTGGGAAAGATGTAACAAAACCGTCTTTGAAAAAAGTTTGACTTTTTTGTTTTTAAAAATCGGGTTGCAAAACGCACATCGACATCGGCATTGCAAGTTGCACTTTGGGTTCAAAACAAGTAAATTTCATTGAAATTGATACTCCATGTTTCATTTTCAAATTGATACTCCGTGGTTATGAGCGATAATTTCAACGTAACGCACGATGGGCAACTGGCAATTTTTGCTGCTCAAAACTTGACGAGCGACTGCGAAAGATGTAACAAAACTGTCTCTGAAAAAAGTTAGTTTTTTAATTGGGTCGAAATGGTATTTACCATTCATTTTCACTTTGCAACATGTTTGGGTCATGTTGGGGTGAACGGGTAAAAAGAACCAAAACTGCAAAACGAAATTATAAACGTCACTTTTTTGTTTCTTCTATGCATGTTCACTTTACAAAAAAGGCTTGGCTTATGTTAGGGTCACCGGGTAAAAGAAGCATTAGCTTTTTAAAACGGGTATTTTTTATGAAAAAACGTTGATTTTTATATTTTTTATTCAATCTTACTTAACTTACAAAAAGGCTTGACTTAGGTTAGGGTGAACGGGTAAAAATAGCAAAATCATTAACTTCGCATTTTCACTTTACAAAAAAGGCTTGGCTTAGGTAAACGGGTAAAAGAAGCATTAGCTTTTTAAATCGGGTAATTGTAAAAAACGTTAATTTTTATGTTTTTTATTCAATCTTACTTTACATACAAAAAGGCTTGACTTAGGTTAGGGTGAACGGGTAAAAAATGGCAGAATCATAAACTTCGCATTTTCACTTTACAAAAAAGGCTTGGCTTAGGTAAACGGGTAAAAAAGCATTAGCTTTTTAAAACGGGTAAATTAAAAAACGTTAGTTTTTATATTTTTTTATTCAATTTTACTTCACTTACAAAAAGGCTTGCCTTCGGTTAGGGTGAACGGGTAAAAATAGCAAAATCATAAACTTCGCATTTTTTATTTATTTAAATACATTAAAAAATATTGTATTGTAGGCGACTTCACGGTAGCACAAGGTAAATTTTCTTCAGGGTTATTATTCAGTAAACGTTACTGTTTTTTCTTTCTAAGTCAATGCCACTTCACCAAAAAGGCTTGGCATTGATTAAGCCACATACGCTCGGGTCAATAGGCTAGTATATTCAAAAAAAGTAATGAAAAAAAGAAGAAAAAAAACACAAAAAAAAACATCGGCAGCTAAAAAACATAAAAAGAAAAGAAAAACGTGCGCCTACAACTTTAAACGGAGCAGAGCAAATCCCATCCCTCCTTGATTGCTCAGGCAACATAAATAAACTGGACTGATACTAGGAGTTTACCAGAAATTTCTGTTTGATTGGGTTTTTCTTTCGTTTCTGCTTGTTTTTTGCACTTTTATTCAATAGATTGAAGCAGAAAACTTGTTGTTTGTTGTTTTTTTACCATTCTTGTCAACGACGACGACGGCATTGCATTGCATCACTGAACGCATTGCAGTCGCTGTGCAAGTGAACATAGTTGTTCCAGAGCCGAGGGGTTGGGGGGGGGGCCGATATAGATAGCTGGAGCAAATTTTCTAGATAGATAGATAGCTGGAAAATTTTGGGGGGGGGGCGCGGGGGGGGGCCATGTGACTTTGGGGGGGGCCGGTCAAAATTTTGAAATTTGATAGATAGATAGCTAAAACGCTAAAAAGCTATAAAAACAGCAAAATAATGCTAAAAATACGCTAAAAATCAAGTATAAACGCGTATTTTACTTAAAATCAGCGAAATTTTCAGGAATTACGAGCAAAAATGGTCAATTTTGGTCAAAAATTGACTCATTTTATGTCTTCGAAGACAAAAATTTTCAGATAGATAGCTGGCTGAGAATTTTTTTGGATAGATAATAGCTGAGCCGAAAAAACCTGTTTGATAGAGATAGATTCGAAAATTTTTTGGGGGGGGCCGGCCCCCCCCCAGGCCCCCCCCTAGAACAACTATGCAAGTGAAAGTTTCTCCAGGTAATTGGTTGTGTCAATTTCATTCAATTTGTCGATTAATTTGTGGGTGAGCTGATTCAACATCAACACAACACGCATGGCGGAAATCGGAGGACTTGAGGAGTTTGACTTTGACTCACTTTCAAAATTCACAAATTCATTCACCTCGTCGGCTGAATAATGAACGGATGCGACAACACAACTCCTATTCCTTTGCTACCATTCCTACCAAGTTTCAGTTCACGTGACGGAAATAAAATTGACAAATGTGTTGATTTGAAATGAAGATATGATATTTGACGAAGAATTCAAAATTTTTGTGAATGTGGAGAATGAGCATTGTTTCTGGCAGCGTGTTTTTTGATGATCCTGCTCCTGCCGATTCAATGTTTGTTTTTCAATCACAACAGAACATAATCGACTTTCAAGAACGTATGCTAAGAATGACATGTCACTTGGGATTAATAAACAACTATCAACAAATTCAAAAATCCGGCAAATTTGAATGTGCTGTATTGGCCTTTGCCCCGCAGCTCATCTCGTGATCTCGACATGTTCTGGGTCGACGTCCGACGAAGAAGGTTTGCTTTGCCCTTTTTTGATTTTAAAAGCGTTCATGAAGCATTACTAAGTGACCGCGTGTTGCGGTGTCGATCTGTTCTTTGTTCGTGGCTGGTGTTTTGATTTAGCAAGTTATTGTTTATAACACTTTGAGTTGAATAAAACAATTCTTAAAATGAAGAACAATCGAACAACTCTTCGTCGCTGTGAGACGGATGCCAGGGACGCAGCTGTGGGGATACCAAGGAGCTCCGCTTCCGACGGAGGCTCTCCGTGTTCGATGTTTCTCGGTAAGGTGGGGCATCCACTCACTGTCACCCGGGGCAGCGCTTGCAGTGGACCATCAAGTGACGGTCTCCAGAGATATTAGTTCATTTTGTCAGCTGCTTCAACAGTTTCCGGTTGCCTGTAGGGTTGGCAAAATACCGTTTTTTTTCAAATGGTGGTAAAAAACCTGTATTTTTATCTGTAAAATTACGGTAATTTTACCGGAAAAAACGAAAGCCAAAAAGTTGTAAAAACCCACATATTTTTCGCAGCCGACTTTAAACTTGAACCAGGATTTGTGAAATCAACTTTCAGAATGCTTTGTTCAAAATATCGTGCCCCAACAAAGAAAATAAATTATGTTTGGGCTTGAAAACCCAAAAGGTCAGCAATAAATCGAACATTATCTTTTGCTCAATCGTTTATATTCCACCAATTACACAGGAAAAAAACAACAGCGTTTTCACCGGACAGTCTTTGGTCACAATAGACGAACACAATTTGCTGCAATAACGCAATTAAACCGAATTTAGAGTCAGTTCAGATCAAAAAGAAAACAAATCAGTAATTGTGTAAGAAAAACAATTTTGAGTGACATTTGGAATTTTTAAAATTGTCAGCTCAGCTCAGCTCGGCAGCTCCAGCCGCTTCTTGCACCTTGCTTAACAGTTCTTTCAAAACGTCAATGTCAATTTCGTCATCATATTTTTCTTGGTCTTACATTTTCTCATTTTCTCATCAAAAATGATATAAAAACTCAGGGTCCGAAATTGAAAAAAACGGAAAAATACGAAAAATACAGGAACGGTCTTTTTCCCGTTTTTTTCAAGGCACCAATTTTTGCCCTGGTAAAAAACCGGTATTTTTACCATGCCAACCTAGTTGCCTGTTGAACAAATTGATTGGAAAACAACTGTTATCATTCCGATGAAAAACAATGTAAGAAACGTGGATCATTGTCATTCATTCCCCCATTCCAAATGTTAAAAAGCAATTTTCTTTTTTGAAAAACGTTCAGCATCAATCAACTGATGGTCGTTTTAGGCTTCTCTGCAATCTTCTCAGGAAATGAAACGTTATGAAATGAAATGAATTTCTGGAAAAAATTGTTATCTGAAAAATTCAACTCGCAACTGTGTCTGTTTCAGTTGTGCAATCTGGAAGGTGAAGTGATGAGATTTCTGAAGCAATGGTGGGCTCTTGGGGTGAACAGAACACTAAACTAAAGCAACGCTCACTGATCACACGCCAAATGCACGACGAAACTAACAAAGCACCGAAACAAAATTGTCAAACCATTGAACAGCTCTGAAACGGAGAAATCAACTGGTTAATACTCGGGTCTCGGCTATTCCGGCCGGATCCGGCAAATTTGCGCCGGAATCCGGATCCAATTTTAGGCGCCGGAATCCGGACCGGAACCGGCTCCATCCCTACCCACAACTAGGGGTGGTAAAAAACGTTTTTTTTTCAAATCCATGTACATAAAACGGTTTTTTATACCGCGTCCGGTTCTTTATACCCGGTTTTTTTACCGACCCAGTATCTGAAGAATCCTGTGATTGCGACAATTTCTGGCACTCTGATTTTACGCAAACCGCTGAATAATGAGTAAAAGACCACAATTCTAGCCAGAAACTGTATGTGTTTCAATGGAAACGTATTCCAATCTTGATTTTATTTGAATCGGTGGCGCTTAGAGAGAATGCAGCATCAGAAAAATTATCAGATGCGAGTTTAAAAAAAACTAACGCAAGACAAACATAAAACATAGATAAACGAAACGAACAGCGGCCCGCGGCTGCAAGACGGAGTCGAAGCCAAAGACAAAATTTTAACCAAGTCGGGCGCTGCTTAAGGCGGAAACACCATTTAGTTTTTTGTCCGTACGCACAAACGTCGTCCCGTGCGCAAACTAATCGTGTCCGTAATGCATTAGGATAGCACACACGACACGATTTCTAAATCGCGTGGCCATTTTTTACGTGTCGTGTCCGTGCGTACGCACAAAAAACTAATTGCTAAACGCGCCTTTAGGCTGCCGACGCTTTCAGAACAACAACAACACATTAAGCAAATTTATAAATCGAAAGAATCAGGAGCCTTGCAAAACAGCACTCAAAAAGACAAGAGACGATACGAGAATAGGTGCACCAAAGCAAAATTTAAAAATTAAATAACTTTAAAAATTGAATTCCAGGAAAACCCCCACACAATGGTTACTCAGCGAAACCAGCGCTTTCATTTGAGCTATAAATCAGCGCGCTGAGACGATTTTTGAGCGGACCCATATTTTGAAGGCGTACCCAAACTAGCAAATATCTGAAAACAAAAACAAAGCTAGTTTACCTGTACTTCAAGTTTACCTGTGAATTTGATCACAGACAGTCGTTGTTTGCCGTGTTAATGTTGTCGTCAATCCGTCAGTTTGTGAATAACTTGATCGAAGTTGATTCACCTTATGATTGAAAAAACAAGTGTAGAATTGGCAGGAACCAACAATTGCAACCACTGCTCAATTGAACACTCATCATTTCAGATCATGATCGAATTCGAATTGAACTCCATTGTAATTCATTTAATTTTTTATGATTTTTAGTTGCTGTTCTTATTTTGACAAACGAAATCCGTTCGGTAATGTCCCAATACTCCGATCGATTCAAATCGATTCAGTCAATCAATAGTCAAATTTAAATAGTCAGTTATTCTGTCAAATCAGACAATTAAAGTTGAAACTTTTGAAAGGAAGCACCATCTAAATTAAAGTGACTTCCTCAATTCGTCGTCGACGTCGTTTGCAAAAGCGCGTTCTCCAGACTGAATTTTATGTTCATTATTTCTTTGTCGGTCAATTCGTCGGTTGGACAATCATTCGGGGACATCATTCTTGAAAGTTGAAATCTTGAATCAAAATCAAATCAAGCAAACAATTGACCTGACCAGTTGTAAAGTTTCTATCGTTCAAATTAAAAAAGCAGTCACTCAGACACAGCCTGTTCCACTCTCTCAAAACATTGAACGAGTAACACAAACGCAATGCAAAGCAAGACAAAGACCCAGCCCAGAAAAAACGGGTCAGCAGACTCAGCAGAAAGACAGAAAGATATTTCGTCGCCGTCGTCGATGCGCAGAGCCAAATTTTCTCTTTCAGTTGCAATTGACTTCCATGTCAGAAAAATCAACTGCAGTTTTGCAATGATTGATCGCCCACAACGCTGACGGTTCATGTTCTTCCAATCTTCCAATCCAAGCCAACCAAATTCAAAAATCGAACGTTAACAAACATTCACTGCGGCACAAGACATTTACCCAGTTTAAAGTTGTAGGGCAACCAAGAAAAATATAAAAAGTGAAAAAAAATAAAAATAAAAATAAAATAATAAAAAGACAAAACAAAAAAGACAAAAAAAAACAAAAAACAGGCAAAACCCAAAAAAATCAAAAACACAGCAAGACGTGGAAAAGAAAAAAAGGCAAAACAAACAAAAAGCATAGATTTTTGTCGAACCAGAAATCATCAAAGCACTTCTGAAACAATCTTGCCTAACTTGCTGTCACTAATTTTATTGAGAATATCAGATAACAGTGAGTGATCGTTAACGACACGTTTGAAACACGGGGTGGACATTGAAACAACTTGTTGACGTAGACAATTGTATGCAGTTCCAATTGTTAGCAGAGCTCCAGAACAAGCACGCTTACTTGTACGACGTGGAATAACAACAGCACGACTGTGGTTTGTACGTGAACTTGCACGATAATTGGCCGACGACAAAAGTTTCAAATCAAAACACGAGCCACAACGATTAAGAAACTTGTGCAGATACGTCAGACGAAGCACAAAAACTGACTGGTAAAGTGGAACAATTTCGCATTTACCACACAAACTGGCGTAACTGGTATCACGATGAAAATCCCGAGTGAATAAACGTAACGCAAATTTTTGCACTCGTTCAAGCTTGAGACGGTCTTTATCGAAAATTGGATAACAGGCCACCGAACCTGACAATAGCACTGTTCTGAACAACGATTGATACAAATATCGCATGGTTTGGAGAGGTAACACGGAACTGAATGCTCTACTGAAAGCACCAACAGCACGTTTGACACTGGAACTGATCCTCGTAGCATGTAAACTGTAATCAAGCCTGTCGTCGAGAATGACACCCAAATACTTGGTACTAGATACTCGGTCAACAGCAGTATCAGACACTTTCAGGTCAACTGTCAGGCGTCGTGACGCACTTGTTCGACCAAAAATTATGAGTTTGGTTTTGTTTGGATTGATTTTTAGGTGGAGATTATTGATTTGGTCAACAACGGCATTCACGTCATCCTGAAGATGGCCATAACAATCAGAATTAGTTAGTGGATGAATGAGGCACAAATCGTCCGCGTACAAAATAACATTGGTGCAATTTGTCAAATTCAACTGAGCAACAGAGTCAATGTACGAGTTGAACAAAATTGGACCCAGAATTGAGCCCTGGGGCACACCACTAATGCAACGAACTGCAGCAGACACCACTCCATTACTTCGCACCGCCTGAGTACGGTCGGTTAAGTAATTATTTAGGAGATGGATTATTGGGACCGGAAGACGATACTTTTCATCGAGTGTTTTCAACAGTGAATTGTGCGGTATAACATCGAAAGCTTTCGAGAGATCAAAGAACACAGCAGCAACATTAGCATTTTTGTCTAACTCACGTGTAACAACGGTATCAAAGCACATTAATGCATCGTTAGTTCCAGAATTCTTGCGGTAAGCAAATTGAGCAACAGAAAGTTTTGGATCGATAAAGCAGTTCACAATTCGTTTAAGATGAGATTCAAAAACTTTTTCACACAAAGGCAACAAAGATATTGGTCGATAATCGTTCACACACGAAGGAGCAGTTGTTTTTGGGACTGGGACAGTTAAAGCATGTTTCCATTCAACTGGGATACATCGATCACGAACACAGCGGTTGATCAACACTGACAAAGCTGGGGCAACCGCCCTGATTCCGAATTGCAACATGCGAGCAGAAATACCATCGGCACCAACTGATTTGCTGAGTGACATTTGAGATATCATGTCACGCACAAAATCAACATCCACAAAATAACAATGATCATTTTCAACTGTACAACTTGGCAGCTCAAAATTAGAAACAGCTGTGTTGAACACCTTTGAAAAATGGTCAGAGAATGACTCAGCAATGTTTACTGGCTCTGTCTGGACGCAGCCAGCAGAGTCGAGAACAGAAACACAAGTAGCTTGAGACCGACCAGATAATCGCTTGATCTTTGACCAGAACTGAGACAAGTTATGAACATCACCAAATGACTGAACAAAAAACTGACGCTTAGCACGAGCAATTTCCTTCTTAACAAGTTTACGACATTTAATAAAAGCTGATTTGTCATCAATGGAACCACTGGTTTTTTGCCGTTTGTAAAGTAAATCTTTTTTACGAATAAGATTGCGGATTTTATTGGTGACCCACGGATTCTTGCGTGGTTTATTTGAGACCAATTTCTGCGGGATGGAAGTCGATGCTGCGCGCAAAATGGTAGAACGAAACGATGACCATGCCTCGTTGACATCAGATGCCGTGACAATTGATCGCGTGATGTTTGCATTCACAAGTGCTGATTCGAAGCTTGACCAATCGGCTCGTTTGTATACCCACATGCTGCGTGACGCATTGGTCGCATTTGAGCTTCGCGTCTGCAGCGAGACACTGCAAGCAACAACAGCATGACGTTTCTCCATTGGAGCGAGGACGGACGAGACGGCAGCAAGATGGCGGTCGACAAAAATTTGGTCGATACAGCGAGTTGAATGAGTAGGCACCTTGATCGCATGTGTGAGCTCAAAGGTCTCTGCCACAACTGACAGGCGTTCAAACTCTGGATCATTGAGGTCGATATTTATGTCGCCAGCCACAAACACATGATCGAATTGCGGACGAACCACCGATAATAAGTTGGATAAGCAGTCAATAAAGTCAGATGGATGGCACCGACTCGGAGATCGATAGACGCATATAATGCCCACACGAAGACTGCCGATCTTGGCTGTGATAGTGACGCTTTCGAAATTGGTCGCATTTGAAACACTTGAGTTCAACAGTTGGGACGGTCGAAGCGATGATTTGCAGTAGATTGCCACTCCTCCGCCGTTTTCGTTTCTGTCGGAGCGAAACAGTGAATAGCCGTCTAAAGCAAAGTGTCCGCACGTTGTGCTGCATAATTTCGTCTCTTGGATGCATAAGACTTCTGGCTGGTATGTGGCAACATGTGCTGTACACTCGTCTAGACGTGCGCGGAGACTGTTGACATTAGCACTGTGAATTGAGAAACGTGATGCCATAAACACAAGGCTACGCTGTCGAAGGGTTTCGAACTGGGGGGCGTAGCCGTGTGGCTGCGTTCTGATTGTCAATCAGCACCGCCCTCGGTCAGCAACCAAAATTGCCGCGCGATGGCACGCGCCCAGAGAGTGTGACCAGAGAAAAAGTGCAGAGGCCAAGCGAAACTGACGTGTACCTGCAGCAGAAGAGGCCCCGTAAGTGTAGATAGTGCGTAGGACGCTGCAGCCAATCAGCACCGCCCTCGGTCAGCAACCAAAATTGCCGCGCGATGGCACGCGCCCAGAGAGTGTGACCAGAGAAAAAGTGCAGAGGCCAAGCGAAACTGACGTGTACCTGCAGCAGAAGAGGCCCCGTAAGTGTAGATAGTGCGTAGGACGCTGCAGCCAATCAGCACCGCCCTCGGTCAGCAACCAAAATTGCCGCGCGATGGCACGCGCCCAGAGAGTGTGACCAGAGAAAAAGTGCAGAGGCCAAGCGAAACTGACGTGTACCTGCAGCAGAAGAGGCCCCGTAAGTGTAGATAGTGCGTAGGACGCTGCAGCCAATCAGCACCGCCCTCGGTCAGCAACCAAAATTGCCGCGCGATGGCACGCGCCCAGAGAGTGTGACCAGAGAAAAAGTGCAGAGGCCAAGCGAAACTGACGTGTACCTGCAGCAGAAGAGGCCCCGTAAGTGTAGATAGTGCGTAGGACGCTGCAGCCAATCAGCACCGCCCTCGGTCAGCAACCAAAATTGCCGCGCGATGGCACGCGCCCAGAGAGTGTGACCAGAGAAAAAGTGCAGAGGCCAAGCGAAACTGACGTGTACCTGCAGCAGAAGAGGCCCCGTAAGTGTAGATAGTGCGTAGGACGCTGCAGCCAATCAGCACCGCCCTCGGTCAGCAACCAAAATTGCCGCGCGATGGCACGCGCCCAGAGAGTGTGACCAGAGAAAAAGTGCAGAGGCCAAGCGAAACTGACGTGTACCTGCAGCAGAAGAGGCCCCGTAAGTGTAGATAGTGCGTAGGACGCTGCAGCCAATCAGCACCGCCCTCGGTCAGCAACCAAAATTGCCGCGCGATGGCACGCGCCCAGAGAGTGTGACCAGAGAAAAAGTGCAGAGGCCAAGCGAAACTGACGTGTACCTGCAGCAGAAGAGGCCCCGTAAGTGTAGATAGTGCGTAGGACGCTGCAGCCAATCAGCACCGCCCTCGGTCAGCAACCAAAATTGCCGCGCGATGGCACGCGCCCAGAGAGTGTGACCAGAGAAAAAGTGCAGAGGCCAAGCGAAACTGACGTGTACTTATTTCACCCTCCTCCCATATGAGTGGGGGTCATATGGTAAGTCGGTGGCTCCTCAGATGGTGATATTCGGACTCCCTGAAAAATTCTGAACAACTTTCATTTAAAAAAAAAATTAAAAAAAAATTTTAATTAAAAAAATTCCACCGACGACATCACGTCTCGTGTTTTGCCTCTCAATTCACCTCAAATAACACGGAAACAAGTTCAACAACAAACCGGTGTGATCATGACGACACGAGGCGAAACAGCAACGAGCAACCAACGAAGTTACGCTTGCAGTGGCAGACAGTGCAATTTCGACCTTTCGAGATCCTGAAAAACGATGCGTAAATGTGAGTTCTCTGCTTCTATCTCACCTTAGCGACATCGGAATTTGTTGAACTAGCCTTTGCGACGCTCAAGTACTTCAATGCGCGAGTCGATCATCATTCACCAAGGCTGAAAACAGTCGATAAATCAATCCAGAATACCACCTGCAGCGTTGAAGACTAAGTGACAAGGTAAAGTCAAAGAAAATTTTTGTTGAACTTTCGAAAAATTATGCCAAAAACGGCATTTTCAGGGCACATTAAAGAAAAAATTTCAAAAATTTTTAATAAAAAAATAAAAAAAAATGCTCATTTTTTTTTACTTAAAAAAAAAATAAAAAAAAAATTTTTTTTTGAAGCTTACATCTCTAGGTGGACCCCCCCACAGAAAATTTTGAAAAAATGCACCCCCCATGGGACCCCCATGGGGGGGTCCCACGTTACCATAGTTTGGACCCCCCTCACTTTTTGGTCGGCACCCCCTCCCCACGGCACCATATATAACCCCCCCTTCGAAATTTTTTTTGGGCCCACGGCACCCCCATCGTGCCTAGGGTTAGGGGGAAAAAAATCCGGATTTTTTTTAAATTGAAAAAAAAATCATAAAAAATTTTTTTTTTACAAGTTAGGTTTGTTCGAAGCGTCTCGTCGAGCTGAGTTCATCTAGACTATTTTCAAAACGATCCGGAAAACTATAAGAGCGAAAATCGTGTTTTATGGAAATTATGTCCATTTCATAGAGGGAAAGTTGCATTTTCAACAGTAAAACAGGACAATTTTCGACGTGTACTTGAATATTGAACTTAGTTGTTCCTCTTTAGAAAATTACCAAAATTTGACTGTGTTCAAAAATTCCTGTTTGCTGTAGCTAAGTCGGCAACCCCTGTCGACCCGGTCGCTCCCCCCCAAGACACTTACTTTCAGGTTCAACCAGCTATGCTATCTGCCACATGGCGAGAGCCCACTCTTCAAATCATCGTATCGAAAACACGTACCATGATTTCGCGATCACGTTGCGGGCAACTGACAGACGCAAGTTTAACACGTTAGTTTAGCTCAGCACGCAAGTTTTAACATGTGGCCATGTTATCGGGTATCTGAAAAACGGTCGTGTGATGTGGTATTAACCAACATCTCCGCTCCAATTGTTTAACAATATATCGCACAACTCCATTGTAGACCTATAACCAGTACCGTGGGCGAGGGGGGGGTGGGGGGGTACACCCCCCCAGAGCACCAGCGACCGTCGGGTGGGAGGGTGGGGGGGGCACCGTGCCACCCCCCCTAAAACCGGGCACCCCCCCCCCATCGGACCCCCCCCCCTCGAAAATTTGGCCGACACCCCCCCCACACCCCCCATGAAATTTTGTTTGGCGGAGACCCCCCCCCCAAATTTTCCGTACACCCTAAAATTTTTTTCGAAAATCATGATTTTTTGTCTATAAAGTCCATAATATAAGCTGAATATATGATAACTTGACCATCTTCATTGTAATTTCAACGATTTTGCAGCAAAATTTAGCGTTTTTCCTTCAAAATTTAAGCGAAAAATTATCATGGGGGGGGTGGGGGTGGACGGACCCCCCACAGAAAATTTTAAAAAAATGCACCCCCCCAGGGGGGGGTCCCACGTTACCATAGGTTGGACCCCCCCTCACTTTTTGGTCGGCACCCCCCCCCCCACGGCACCATACCCCCCCTTCGAAAATTGTTTTGGGCCCACGGTACTGCCTATAACATACGCCAATCAACAAAATATCATGTTCATCTCATGGCCTACCGACTGAAAAACATGTTCTAAGTTGCAAGAAAACGATTTCTGAAACGATATTTCAATTCAGTTAAGTCATTTCAACGCTAAAAATTGACTCTAGAAGTCATCCAAATCGAAAAACATAGAGTACGTCGGTCAAAATGACCAAATAATGACATTTACCTAAGCACACAAAGAAGTTGGGAAGAAAATTTGGTTTGAACTTTCAAAAAATTATGCCATAAATCGAATTTTCAGAGCAAAGTAGAAAAAAAATTTTCAATTTTTTTTAAGTTTGAAAAAAAATCCAAATTTAAAAAAAAAACAAAAAAAAATAAATAAAAATTTTTTCAAAGCCCCTAACCCTAATCGTGCCTCGTGTTTCGTAAAACTACAAAGCTAAACCGGAGCTGGAGCTGATCCCTGATCCCAATGTTTCACCCCTTCAACAAAGCTGTCAATCAAGGCACTTTCACTTTGTTAAAAAGGCTTCACTTAGGATTAGGATTAGGTTTAGGATTAGGAACCTACAACGACTTCATTAGGATTAGGATTGGGCTTAGGATTAGGAACCTACAACGACTTCATTGAAACCGAACTAAACAACAAAACAGACTGTAAACTTGGCTTTGGTTTAGTAATGTATGCAAAGCCTCGTGTTTTGTCTCTCAATTTCCCTCAAATAACAAACAAGCAACTCACCGGTGTGATGGAACTGGTTGCTGGATGGTGCGATGGACGGTGTGATCGCCCGTCGTCATTGCGTATTATTGGGAAATTTTGTGACTGCTTTTGGTCGTTACCGCTTTCGAGCGTAGGGTTGTTAAAAAAAACAAAAATCGTCATTTTTGTTCAAAAAAAAATTTCAAAAATCAAAGTTGTGCTAAATCAATCAGGGAGTCCGAAGAACCACATATGATATGCAAGCGCCTCCCGAATGACTCCCGTATGGCGGAACTTTGCAGATTTTGTTTTGGTGACCTCAATTACCCCTTTTCCAAACCGTCACCATGCCTCTTCTTGTGTTTTGACCTCCAAAACGTCACTAATTGTCCCCAGCTAAACTAATGCTAAACTGAAGACAAACATACCGCCTTGAAATTCGATCAATTCTTCTGATGGTGTCGCGACGACACAACACGAAGCAGCAAGCAACCAGACAACGTAGCGCTTGCAAACGGAGCAGCGAGCACAATCGGACGCTCTGCGAGGCGAATCGTCACCTTATCTGCATCGGAAATGGTAGGCCAAGCTTTGGGACGCTCAAAAACTTCATCGCAGATGTTGTCGTAGCCTAAAATCAGTCGGTAAAACGGCCCAAAATCGACTGCTAAAGGTTTTACGAGGTATACCGTATAATCAAAGAAAATTTTTGTTGAACTTTCGAAAAATTTTGCCAAAATTGAGGTTTTCAGAGCATATTAGAGGAAAATTTTTCGATTTTTTTTTTAAATCGGCATTTTTGTTTTTTAATCACTTTAAAAAAAATTTCATTTTTGTTTAACAACCCTATTCGAGCGCGTTGAGTTCAGTAGCGAAAACGGGACCTCGGGTGAGGGGGGTGTTTGCCCAATTTTAGAGGGGGGGTCAGGTGCCTTCTCGGTGAGGGGGGGGGTGCGTAGGGTTAGGGAAAAAAAATCCGGATTTTTTTTTTAAATTAAAAAAAAATTTTTAAAAAAAAAAAAAATTTTTTTTTTACAAGTTAGGTTTGTTCGAAGCGTCTCGTCGAGCTGAGTTCATCTAGACTATTTTCAGAACGATCCGGAAAACTATAAGAGCGAAAATCGTGTTTTATTGAAATTATGTCCATTTCATAGAGGGAAAGTTGCATTTTCAACAGTAAAACAGGACAATTTTCGACGTGTACTTGAATATTGAACCGTTCTTAGTTGTTCCTCTTCAGAAAATTACCAAAATTTGACTGTGTTCAAAAATTCCTGTTTGCTGTAGCTAAGTCGGCAACCCCTGTCGACCCGGTCGCCCCCCCCCCCCCCAAGACACTTACTTTCAGGTTCAACCAGCTATGCTATCTGCCACATGGCGAGAGCCCACTCTTCAAATCATCGTATCGAAAACACGTACCATGATTTCGCGATCACGTTGCGGGCAACTGACAGACGCAAGTTTAACACGTTAGTTTAGCTCAGCACGCAAGTTTTAACATGTGGCCATGTTATCGGGTATCTGAAAAACGGTCGTGTGATGTGGTATTAACCAACATCCCCGCTCCAATTGTTTAACAATATATCGCACAACTCCATTGTAGACCTATAACGTACGCCAATCAACAAGATATCATGTTCATCTCATGGCCTACCGACTGAAAAAACATGTTCTAAGTTGCAAGAAAACGATTTCTGAAACGATATCTCAATTCAGTTAAGTCATTTCAACGCTAAAAATTGACTCTAGAAGTCATCCAAATCGAAAAACATGGAGTACGTCGGTCAAAATGACCAAATAATGACATGTACCTAAGCACACAAAGAAGTTGGGAAGAAAATTTGGTTTGAACTTTCAAAAAATTATGCCATAAATCGAATTTTCAGAGCAAAGTAGAAGAAAAATTTTTCAAATTTTTTTTAAATTTGAAAAAAAAATCCAAATTTAAAAAAAAAAAACGAAAAAAAAAATAAAAATTTTTTTTTCAAAGCCCCTAACCCTAGGGGTGCGCACGGGCAGCAAATTTTCCTGAGGGGGAGGGTGCACTCACTGCACTGGCAGCAAAATTTCGTGAGGGGGGGGGTTGCACGGGATCGCACGGGTAATACCAAATTTTTGCCTTGGAAAAACACAGAAATTCTTGTAAAATACAGAATATTTCGTGCAAAGAAGCTGCTTGTTTGGCTTATAATTGGGGTCCAAAAATGACCTCCTCCAAAAATAGGGTACCTCATTAAAAAAGCCACAACGGACGTGTTTTTGGGCCAATTGGGCTGAAAATTCGTTTTTGACCTGCAAAATGAATATACTTAACCGTGTTAAAATTTGAGCCAATTCGGAGACAAGTCAAAAATCTAGACTGTCCACTGTGGGGCGATTTTTTGGCGGAAGAAGGCCTCAGAAATTGTTTCAGTCGAGTGAGTGTGGTATGGTGAAGTAACGGATGGTGAACGATGATTGTAGTCGTCAACAACAACCGCTTCGAGAAGTGAGCAACCGACAAAGCAAGTGCAAATTTGCTCACCACCGACACAATCGGGCTCGTGCCTGCAGCAATGGAGATGTTGACGTTGACAAACGGCGTCCGCCGGCGGCAACTTTCAGAGGATTGTTGAAGATTGCGATGATCGTGCTTTCGGTTGCGCTGCTGTGCGCGTTGGCACTGGTCACCAGCGAAGCAGACGACGCCAATGCTGAGTTGTTCAAAGCAACGTCGCATCAGACTGCGGCAAAGTTGGCTGAAAGATCACTGGAGAACACAAATGTTGCTCCATCGAACAACAATGAAACCGAGCAGACGAATCGAGGTCGTTCACAGAGTTTGAACGCAACAAATGAGGACAGAAACTCAACGGCGACGCCGCCGCCGCAGACGACCGTGCGTGCAAAGTTGCTGCCGGAGAAGGGCGCTCAAGAGGAGGAACACAAAAGCTCCATGGCACGTTACGTTTACACTTTAAATTTCATGTGCTAAATTTTTGAAAATATGGTAGGGGTTAACTGTTAAGTGTACTTGTAACATGCACACCAGTGGTCAGTTTTATAAAAGGCGTGTCTGAAAAGTGAGGACATAGTTGTTCTAGAGGGGGGGGGGCTGGCCCCCACCCAAAAAAATTCAAATCTATCTCTATCAGACAGTTTTTTTGGCTCAGCTATTATCTATCTGAAAAATTTCTCAACCAGCTATCTATCTGAAAATTTTTGTCTTCGAAGACATAACATGAGTCAATTTTTGACCAAAATTGACCATTTTTTGCTCGTAATTCTTGAAAATTTCGCTAATTTTAGGTGAAATACGCGTTTATACTTGATTTTTAGCCTATTTTAGGCATTATTTAGCTGTTTTTATAGCATTTTAGCGTTTTAGCTATCTATCTATCTAATTTCAAAATTTTGACCGCCCCCTTCCAAAGTCACATGGGCCCCCCGCGCCCCCCCCCCAAATTTTCCAGCTATCTATCTATCTGGAAAATTTGCTCCAGCTATCTATATCGGCCCCCCCAACCCCTCGGCTCTGGAACAACTATATGAGTGAGGAGTTTTACTTCAGGCCCAGGGTGTTGCAAAAGTCAGACCGTGAAACAAATTCTGGATCAATTGATGGGGATATAAACCGGCAGTGTCAATTAAGTGACAGAATTTTACAGAAATATCAATCCAATATTAATCTTTGGTCAAAAAAAAACTTTGGGTGCAGTCATTCAATTGAACTTTGTCATGGTCTAACTTTTGGAACACCCTGGGAGTAAAACTTCTCACTTTTTAAACATTACTCACTTTTATAAAACTGACCACTGCATCGCATGCTTCCTGTGCAGTGTTTGCTGTGGGGGCAAAGTTTAGGTTTGCACAGAAAGCATGTGTACCGTAATCATCAGCGAATCAGCTGATTCTCAGAGTTCGACTGTAGCTGTTTTTGTTGCTTCACAACGTTCTAGCTACCTATCTATCTAATTTAAAAATTTTGCTCCCCCCAACCCAAATTATGCCGCTATCTACCTATCTGGAAAATTTGCTATATGGTCCCCCCAATCCCCCAGTTCTGGAGCAGCTATGGTGTCACACCTCACACATGACGTGTTCTTTCTTGTGCAGGCGATCTTTTTCATTCTGTTCGTGATCGTGATCTCAATCATTCTGGTGCACCTGCTGTTTGTCAACAACGTGCATTACATGCCCGAGAGTGTTGCAGTCGTCATTCTCGGCGCCGTTATTGGCATGGTCATCAACTACAGCAACTATGACGCTGCGCTCAAGGTGCTGGCTCTTGTGATGTTCACATTGTTCATTGTTTTAAAAATAAACAATCGGTGTCATTGCTATCTGCATCGTCTGACGTTTGTTTCAGCAAGCAGAAGCGTTTTCGGCAAATGCATTTTTCCTCGTGATGCTGCCGCCAATCATTTTTGAAAGTGGCTACAACTTGCACAAGGTTTGCTTCCTTGCGTCTTTGTTAGCTGTTTGATTTCTGACAAATTGTTGTTGCCCGACAGTCCTATTTTACTGATGAGTTTTCCTAGGGAAACTTCTTCGCCAACATTGGCAGCATTCTGGTGTTTGCCATCTTTGGCACAACCATTTCGACGGTTGTTGTTGGCGGCGGAGTCTACATTCTTGGTCAGGTGAGAACAAGAGTGCAACGTACAATTAAAACTGAGTTTTCCAGTTGAGTCCAACAACGGGATTCATCACTAAATATGTCTGAGCCAGAGACTATTGTAACGCAAAATGTTATTCAATGTGCACCGTTTGCACAGTGCAGGCTGATCTAATCCACGAGCTCTCCGCGGTGCACAGTTTTGCGTTCGGTGCCATGATCTCAGCGGTTGACCCGGTTGCCACGCTGGCCATCTTCCACGCGTTGAACGTTGAGCCGTTACTGTACATGTTGGTCTTTGGCGAGTCCATACTGAACGATGCTGTCGCAATTGTACTGACAAGGTTGCAATGCACTTCATCATCAAACAACGCAGCTTTTCAGTTTATTCAACAGAATAATGTTTGACGAATTCTTAGTTTTCGATTTTCGATGTGTGTCCTCTTTGCAGCACTGTGATCGAACTGAACGAACCCGCCATGGCACAACTGAGCACTATGCAAGCGCTGTTGACTGCCACATTCAGATTTGTGCTCGTCTTTTTTGGATCCGCTTTGCTTGGCGTGGCCGCAGCGCTCTTGTCTGCCCTGGTGCGTGTTGTTTGTTGTGTTATGATGATTGTGATGTGTGTTCTTATCCAAGTTGTCTTTGTGCTTCTAACGCTTATATGTTCTGTTAAATTAATTATTTTATAGTTTCTTATCTTTTGTTGCGTTCAGCTGCTAAAACACGTCGACCTGCGTAAAACGCCGTCGTTGGAATTTGCGATGCTCTTGATTTTTGCGTATCTGCCGTACGGGCTTGCCGAAGGCCTGCATTTGTCTGGTAAGCAACTGTTATGCAGCGCGCATGGTCGCCAATCGTGGCAACGCAAAACACGAACAGTCTGCATTATTTTTCAAAAGTGCCTGTGTTTTCAGGAATCATGGCCATTTTGTTCTGTGGCATCGGCATGTCTCACTACACGCACTACAATCTGTCGCCCATGACACAGATCACGATGCAGCAGACATTTAGAACGCTCGCGTTTGTTGCTGGCAAGTCGTGCTGGTGTTATTTACGATCGTCTTTTTCGAGGTTACTGTAAAAACGAAAAAAAATATGTGAATTTCGAACAGCTGATGCTGAACACGATCACATGGCAGACAGCGCCACAACAACCACCCAAGCTGTTTTCTGAGCTATATTTATTTTTTGGGGGTTGGCTGTATTAAAAAAATACGGTCGAATAAAAGGGGGTACAATTCCAGCCCGCTAATTCCGGCCTGAAGAGTTCCGGCCCGATCATTGCGGCCCGAAGAATTCCGGCCCAAAGCATTTCGGCACGGAGAATTCCGGCCCGATGAATTTTCGCCAGCACGAACAATATTAAACCACACGAAGTGATTTTTGGTACAAAATATCGATGTTCACATGTTACAGTGTATTTTCAATGATGTTTGTCTTGGTTGATTTTTTTCTCAAACTAGCTGCATGAATTTATTTATTGACAATTTATTTACTGTTCGTGCTGACGAAAATTCATGGGGCCGGTGTCACGATTTTATTTCCCCGTGTTTTTATTTCCCCGTCCGGGGATTTAACCATGGTGCTAAATCCCCGTACGGGGAATGGACCATGGTGTTAATTCCCCGTAGCCGTTTTAAAAACCCCGTATGCAATATTTCCAAATCCAGCTGAATACAGGCTGTCACATGCCCACCATACAACGCGAATCCGTGTGCGGTGCAAATGGTAACGTATCACAAATATCACTTCAACAATAATGTGAAATAAAGAGAACAAAGTGGACGCAAAGAGAAAAACACGTACCGTGTGAATTACGTAACGGTTACTGCCCACAGAAGTGAAACACTCACTAACTAGTGTGGCATGTTCACCCAGGTGCATAATTACGTCACAGTTATCGATACATGACTACACAAAATGTCCCAGTCATGGACCGTTTTGCATTTGCAGACTGTTTTATTCATGCTGTTCAGTTGGTTTTTTACCTGTCATTCTGTTTCGTTTGCTTTGCTGGATTCGTTTTCACTCTTACAACTCTTTCAAAAATGTTTTAATTATACTTTTTGATTTTAAAAGTGAACTTATATTTTTTGTGTCAATTTTGTTTCGTTTGCTTGGCTGGATTGTTTTCACCCATCGAACATTTTCAAACGTGTTTTTGTTTTACTTTTTGGTTCTAAAAGTGCACTTCAATTTTTTTGCTAGTCACCAATAGGGTTGGCCTGGTAAAAATACCGTTTTTTTACCGGTAAAAAAACACGTATTTATACGCGTTTTTTACCAGGGCAAAAATTGGCCTTGAAAAAAACGGGAAAAATACCGTTTCTGTATTTTTCAGGTTTTTTTCGTATTTTTCCGGTTTTTTTTCAATTTCGGACCCTGAGTTTTTATATCATTTTTGATGAGAAAATGAGAAAATCTGTGACCAAGAAAAATATGATGATGAAATTGACACTGATGTTTTGAAAGAACTGTTAAGCGAGGTGCAAGAATCGGCTGGAGCTGCCGAGCTGAGCTGAAAATTTCAAAAATTCCAAATGTCGCTCAAAATTGTCTTTCTTACACAATTCTTTTTGTTTTCTTTGAGTAGGCAGGCAAAAGCCGCCGAACGGTTTCACTCTTATTCACGCGTGATTATTGGTTTTCTGTCTTCTTCTTGCACCCCCAATTTATGATTTATGTGCTTCAAAAACTGTTGAATTTCATGTATTGTTGCTCGATTTATACAATTTGCGTTGTTGTTTTGTTCTATGCTATTTATTCAAAAGTGTTTTATTTTTGTTTTTTTCCCAAAAACAACACTGCTTTTTGTGTTGTTCGAATTGCACATGTGCTCCTCACTTTGCACCTCTTTCTCACACGTGACAAATTTATTTCCTCAAGTGTGCTCCATTTCCTTATTTCTGCATGTGAATAAAATGCACACTACGATTTGCACTGCACCGCACACGGATTCGCGTTGTATTGTGGGCATGTGACAGCCTGTATTCAGCTGGATTTGGAAATACTGCATACGGGGTTTTTAAAACGGCTACGGGGAATTAACACCATGGTCCATTCCCCGTACGGGGATTTAGCACCATGGTTAAATCCCCGGACGGGGAAATAAAAACACGGGGAAATAAAATCGTGACACCGGAATTTCGCGGGCCGAAATAGTACACGAGCTGAAAACATGTTACTGTGTCGTAACGAAGAAGGCAACTTTTTTGCAGAAACCTGTGTGTTCGTGTATCTTGGTCTGGCGATTTTCACGTTTCCACTGGTGTTCAAACCGGTGCTGATTATATGGGGCATTGTAAGTGGTCGTTTTGTTTTCGTCCATGTTCCGTGCATCCATCTTATTTTGCGAAAAGCAGACCGTCACCAATGTTTCTTTCAGCTGCTCTGCCTCATCGGTCGTGCGATGAACATTTTCCCATTAGCAAGTTTGTGCAACATGTTCCGCGAGCACAAGATTACACGCAAGATGCAGTTTGTCATGTGGTTCAGTGGTTGGTTTGATGAAATTGTGTTGCGAGATTGTTGGTCAGAGAAAAACTGAGTAGTGCCACTTTAAATGTTGACGCACAGGTCTGCGTGGCGCGATTGCGTTTGCGCTGTCGCAGTTTATTGATTTTGGGGATGTGCTGACGCGCAGAGTGGTGATCGCAAGCACGCTGGCGATTGTGCTGTTCACAACGGTGATCTTGGGTGGGGCGACCATGCCACTGCTGTCGGTCGGTGACGGACAATGTGTGACATTGTGATACACTGCTTGTTCGGTTGTACGTGTCAAGGTGCAATTGCAATTATGACAGCTGCTGAACAAGTGGTTCCCCGAGGAGGAGACGCCAGAGCAGCAGGCTGCAGCAGCCGGCGCACGTCGCAAGAAGCAGCAACGCCGCAAACGGCGCAGGGGCCGCTCAGCGTCAGGCGAGCACGCTCGCAGGACACGCCCGTCGGTGACACTCAGCAAAACACACGAAATGGTGCGGTCGGCTGTGAACACTGTCGCGGTTGCATTCGGATTGCGATGCATGCAATCCAGTTTGCAACAATCATTGCGCACACCTTGCACGAGTGTTTTTATTGCAGAATGTTGTCGTCGATGCCGGTTCCTACTCATACTCTGACTACACCACCGAATGGGAGGAGCCAGGCGGTATGTCTGCTGATGCAGCCCAGAGCGCTCACCATGCCCAACAGCGCCCGTGGGCAATCGCCTCATCCACGATTGCACGATTCGACACTTTCATCGCGCGACCATTCTTTGTGCGAAAGTTCACGCAAAAGGTTCGCGTTCAGAAGGGGGGATTCAGATGGGAGCAGAGTTGTATGTAACCCAGTTTGTTGGTCTTGAGCTTGGCTAACCAATCAGCGCATGCATTCCAACTGCGATTGTTCAACAGGAACGCCAAGAATCAACGCTAAAACTAACGGACATGGCGTTGAAGTGGTACGAAGCGGCTGAACAGGAGTCGGGCGACAACGACGAAGACGCCGGCGGCCACAGTCAACAAGCGCACGCCGAGTCCCATGGTGCTCCTAGTCTGCAGCCGGGCGGCCCTGCTAGTTCAGGCAGCAATAATAGCGCTCGCGATAAGAACTCGAAGAGACCAAAACGACACCAACGGAGAAGCAATCTGGAAAGCACGCTGGTTGACGTGGGTGATAACGATGATTTGTTGAGCAGCAGCAGCACTGAGGACGACGCGCCGAAACACGATGATGGTACTGACACGCAGCCGTTGTTTTCATCGCTTTAGTGCAACTGCTGGCTGGTTGGCTGCACTGGAATTACACCCAGTTACTCGCTGATTGGCAGTGATTGCTCGCTCACACTGAGCTCATCACACTCACTTCCACTTGCTTGATTATGTTGTTGCGTCAGCCTAAAGCCCTGAAGACTGACAGACCTGCAACATGCCCGGTTGTCTTCCACGGTTTCCATTCAATGAATGACTCAGGTTAGAATTTAGTTGTGCGGCTAGGCTTAGAAGCGTTATTTTGTAACAATAGTTGACTGGCAAGAAAAGTGGTTGCAATTATCATGATTGGCAGCGCCACTCAGTTTTCTGAGCGAGTTGTTTCTTCGCAGAGCTATGTCTAATGGATTCTGGTCTCGTTTTGTCCACAAGATGAATCGCTTATCAATTTTGTGCGCCATCAAAGGATTTTCAGAAAATGCCTGTGCATCTATCATGTACATAACCGATCGTTGTGATAAAAATTAAATTATCATTTCTCATTTTTACATTCAGTTTTCTTGCGATTTCATCAATTCGTGCTATAGTTCTCGTTGATGAAACTGTCAATCAATTGTTCCGTAGTATCTTGGTTGTGATGTTGCACAAAATAGAGGCTTATTTGATTTTCATGGGTGTCTTAGGCGTTGCTTTATGTTTGATTTAAAATGAACGTTGTCTGGACAGTTAGACACTTGTTATTCCCGTGTGATTTCTGTCTCGGTTTCCTTGTTATTGTCTTCTTAAACGTCATGTCAATGGTAATTTATTCTTGCAGCTATTTTTGGTTCCCTGGTGAGAAGTTGTGTGAGACATGTTGATATGTGTGATTTGGATTTGAAATCCTAAAATCAATGTATGACAGTTTAAAAAAGTTCTGAAATGACCAAAAGGTGCAACCAACCCAAGGTGCAAAGTTGCGACACTTGCAGTGACGCTGTCAGTGAATAATGGTTTATTACTGTAAACCATGCACCATGGACTTTACATAATCAGCAATGGCCACACGGTCAATCGGTTGATGTGCTGCCGTGCATCGGTGATCCTGCAGCTCAGCTGGTGTGGCACGCTCAGACACGTCGCGTTTCACGCTGAAATCATTTGCAAAGTTTCAAAACTGTCAATTGCTGAAAAATAGAAAAACGTACCAACTGCAAATTAGATCACGAAACGACGGCTCACAAGCGGCTAACAGAGTTTTCACATCAGGCATCGGTTGCGAGACAATTCGTGTTAGCAGATTGACGTCGACAGTCTGTGAAAGAAAAAGTCAAGATCTTTCATGCTGATTGTCGGCTGAAAGCTCAACGCTCGAACCTCACTGTCTGCGTCCGATTCTTGAGCGAATGGAAAGTTACCTGTCGCCAGCTAAAAATAACAACAGTTGTTTGGTAACGATTTCAGGAAGCTTGTTATCACCGAAGAAAAACAACCTCCAGGAAAGTAACTCCGAAACTCCACACATCAGCACTAATTTGGTAGTCGCCACCGCTTAGTCGTTCCGGCTGCAAATGTTTTCATTTTCAAACTCAGAAAACCATTTCAGCTCAAAAACATCAAACAATAATGTCAAACCGCCATGTATGCTTTCGTGCCAACGTATGTCCTTGCAATTGAATGTTCAAGCTAAAAATGCAACGGAAGTTTGTTGGTGTTCGTGGTTTCAAAAGAACTTTTATGAAACAGCTTCGTTTTGTCTTACCTGACGGGACACGCCAAAGTCGCAAAGCTTCACAAATCCAGCGCTGTTGACAAGAATGTTCGACGGTTTTATGTCTGTGTCACAACAAGAGTGGCAGCAGTTAGTGCCAATAACGGAGTACGACAAAAAAATGAGCTGCTTGAAATGAAAGGCACGCGAGCGAACTACTGCGGCGTACCACGGTGCAAGATTTTGAGATTCCACAAATACTGCAGACCAAGCAACGCAGAAACAGTGGTCGGCGCTAGAACGCTCGGGGGAAGCTGGCCGTAGCGGTCGAGGGAGCCACCTGACGCAAAATGCGGTTGCTCATTATTGTCTCTGGTGCCAAATGTTTGACTTGAAATGAATGTGAAGTTGAGGCATGTTCATGATGCAGCACTTTTGTCGTCAACGTACCGTCCATAAACTCAACACAAATCATGAAAACATCGTCAGCAAACAGCGCGGCATAAAACTCAATGATGAATGGCGAATGACACTGTGCAAACAAGAATGGCTGGCTAAAATGTGTTTGGCATAGAAGAAGGAAATTTCGAAACTACCTTTTTCAAAATCTCCATTTCCGACAAGATCTGCTCTTGCTCGAGGGCAAGCAAATCCAGTGCGATTCCTTTGGACGCCATTATTCGATCACTGGCAACATCCAGAGTTCTTAAATTACATTTTTATTTTTTTATTTTGTTTTTACCGTCCAAAATTTTGAAAACGTGTAATTTAGCAGCTAGCACACACACACTTGTAAACAGTGCCACAGTGGCCTGCGCCCAGTACGGACAGATTCTTGAGCGAATGTGGCGAAATTCCGGCTGGATTAAGCGCTCTACGGTGTGCCGTCGTATCCATCGTTGCGTCCGAGCTGGCTTTTGTTGGTTAGGTTTATGTTTCGGACAGATATAAGAAAACAAACGAGGCCATCCCATATAAACTCTGTTATAAAGCTGTACGTTCAGGTTAATTGGAATGACTCAACCAATGGGTCGCCTGATTTTCAAGGAGGGATGTGTTTCCTGTGCCTTCCCTTGGAAACAAGGTGTGACGAGCCATTCCAAATAAGCTGCCTGCATCTACATGCAACCAGATTTTATCCCGTCATACTTTGTACTGGTGACACTTCGATCATCGGAGTCACCGCGAGCCAACGCCGCAACTTTTGGTCCAGTTTGTCCATCATTCGAAGAACAGGCTGCGGCAACAACTGTTTAAACGGAAATTTACCACGGCGCAAACCATTTAGTCTCATTCTGTTCATCAGTTTTCAAGAAAAACATGGAGCCCTACCAGGCTGGATGTTGACGCGCCACGGTGGCTTGCCGCTTTCTTTGAGCATCTGAAAAGTACCGCGTTTTGTCTTGGGCTCACTGAGGTAACTTTGAGAAACTTCAAAATCTGTAAAAAGGACATATCAGCGCAGCGCTCACTTGCATCATCCCACTGAAGTCGTCTGCTGTTTTCAACGTTGTGGGCGTTCCGTCTTCGTCCTCATCTGTGCGTTTTTAAGACAGTTTACAGAATAATCTTACAACAAAGACACTGTTCACTGCAGCAAATGTCACTCACACTCAAATCCAACGACATTCGTGAGCTCATTCTTGTGATCGCACAGCTCCAGCAACTGCTGCACAAGCGATATCTGAACGTTTTTACATGTGGCTGATTGAACAAAAATAAAGGGAACATGACAGATTGTCCCGTGGGTAGACCAATACGGAATTATAACACAGAACGTTTTGTCATTACACAGTCGAACTCTAAATTATAGATAGGCGTTGGTGATTACGTGAGGCATTGCTCTGGAGCTTCTGCGCAGAAAGTATGCAGCACACGTAATCACCAGCCAATCAGCTGCTTTCCTATAATTTATGGTTCGACTGCACATAAAAAGTGTATGTCGATCCAACCTTAAACTGGTCGTAATTTCCTTTTGTCACCGTCACTTCGAACACTTGGCCGCAAAAGTGAACATCCACGATCAAATCAAATGCCATTTTTTGATTGAACGGTGAAGCTTCGTTTGAAAAGCAACATAATGGTGAATCCCAGGAAGGTCAGTGACAGCAATCCCTACTCAGGGTGAAAGGAGACAAATAGTTCACCACCACCACCTCGAAAGTAAATGAAAGTGCATCAGTCAGATAGAAAATGCAAGTGCAAACTGACACAAATCAGACTGTTGACTGCAGACTGTAGTCCGCGCACAGTTTGTAGTAGTGAATGCTTGCTGTGGTGATTGTGTCAAAACCTCCCGAAACATCATATCGTTTTGTTGCGTTTTTTTGTTGACAACATGTATAAAAAAGTACAATAAACACTGTGGCTTTTTATATTTTGCATGAGACCGTGTAGTGAAAAAAGTTCATTGTTATGTTGTTTTTCGTCTTCCAGTTTGCGTAGTATCATACGTTGCGCTGCGCATGTAATTATTGTGGATAAAAAGGAGATTCTTGACAAAATGATGACTGAGGAAGGCGACGGCAACGGTGAGCCGTTTGAAGTTGTGTCAGCTGCTGGAGGCAACAACGAAGGCGACCACAGTGCTGCTGCGTCTGCTGCTGCTCCCGGATCTCAGTTGCCTCCACCATCTGCGCTGCCGACATTTGCTGCAATGGCTGCAAAACGTTGGGTTTTTGTTTGCTTTTTCACAACATTTGCAAAGCTTCATGAGCGTGTGGCAATGTTTCATCAACTTTGTCAACTTTCTTCAGTTTTATCAGCTCAATTTTATCGAATCACGAATTCTTTTCGGTCAGAAATCTGGCGAACTAAATCTATCTGCTGGAGGTGAACCTGCTGCGATAAGACAAAGAACAATGTCGTGAACAAAAAAAATCTCTGTTTTCAGCTGCTGCACCACCAAGCGCTGCCGTGAATCCATTTGCGATGTCCGCCGGAACCACCAAGGATCGCCAATCACCAATAACGACCGCTCTGCCGCCAGCCCCACCAGCCAGCCAACCGCAAACTTCTGTTCTTCCACCGATGCCAACGAGGTTTGTCGTCATAATTTGTTTGCTTTTTTTACTCAAAATGACCGTTTTGCTAAAATTTTCTGTAAATTTCGCTAATTTTAGGCAAAATACGCCTTTCTCTTTCATTGTGACGTGACGTATTCGCGAGCCTTCAGGTCATGAAACACAAATGCTGAACGCTGAAACTGCGTTGGCCATTTCTGAATGTTCCAATGCAGCGTGCAGTCGGCTGCGACGGCAACGGCGAGCCAACAGCCAGGCTCGGTTGGTCTCGATTTGGGAGCAGCGGCCGAGGCGCTCGGTCAACCGATGCACGTGCAGGGAAGGCAGGCGCTCGCTGCAGAGGGACAACCGGAAGCATGGGGCTTCAGTGGCTGGATCACGAACACTGTGCACGCGTCGCCGTTGCTCAGTAACATTGCAGAGAAGGCAAAGGTGCGCGTGTGCATGCGAACGCTCGCTTCAGTGGTGTCTGCATGCTTGTCTGATCGGTTCATCATTTCAGACGGGCGTCGGAACCATGATCACAACACTCGACCCGCAAATGAAGGAGTATATAAGTGAGTGGCGGTTGCTCTGAAGGTTTCGTAGAAAAAGAACAATTCTGAGTTTGCTTGTTCACGCAGACCAAAGTGGCGCCATCGAGCTGGCGATCGCGTCCGACAAGGCACCAAAAATTAATGGCATCAAATCCGGTGACTGTCGATCGAGTCTATGTTTTTTGATGTTGCGTTTGGCTTCTACAGTGCGTGTGTGTGTGAAAAACTACACTACAAGTGAGTTGAATTCGTCCTTGTTTAGGTTTCCAAAAGCTGTTCACGTCGGTGATTGCGCGTGGCCTGGGCGCTCCCGGTCTTGCCTCGGCACAAGTGGTCGCCGCTCAACCGGTCGGTTTCGACAACGGCAAAAAGGTTAGACGAATGTATGACGCTCGCAACACATTCTGGCGCTTTCAAAGTTTCAGTTGTTTTGAAACATTCCAATTCAAGAGAAAACTTCAGTCAAATTGCAGGGTGCCGAAGAGCGTATCAAGTTCCTGAGGCAGTCTGGCTTGGTGGCACAACAGACGCCAATAGTTGGCATTGAAAACTTTGTCGTTGAGCTGTTTTCTGGCTGGTACGTGGTTGTGGTGCCGTAGTTGCTCATCAAATTGAAGAAAATTTTTTTTTTGCAGCTGGGCCGACATCGGCTGTTTGATATTGGACGACAACGAGCGCTCAATGCAGCTGTATGCGTTCACACAGCCGGTGGTTGTGCCAGAAAAGGCGGTGCAGTTGATGCAGGTTAGTTAAAACGAATCAAGCTTCTCTTGTAACGACAACACCAGCCGACTCTGTTCACTCTTTTATGCTCTGTTTTACTGAAAATCATAAACACTGATCAGCTGTGAATCAATATAACGGTGCGGTTTTTCTGTTCAGTCGCACACGCCCGCCGACTACCCGATGCGAGCGAGCGGCTTTGCGACGACGGTCGGGCAGGCGATGGCCGAGTGCGAGCACATTGAGCCGTGCGACTGGCACGCGCACGTCTGTGGCACGCAGAGGACGCACCTGATTGGTGATGCCGCGCTGGCACTCGCACAGCAATACAAACGCACACTGCAACGGGCAAGTGCTGCAACGCACGCACACACTGCATACACACTGGGGGTATGCATGCGGCTAAATGGCGCCCTGTGCTCTGACGCTTCTCACAAACACGCACCTTCACTTTGGCTGATCCTTTCACATGTTTCACATGAGGTGAACCAAGCTGAAATTTAGGGGCCTCTGCAATGCCACATGTCATACAGGTGTTTTTAAATGACGTCATTTTGGTCCGGCACGTTTGAATAAATTAACGATACTCTCGCGATTGCAGAGCGAGTCATCAACCTGCATCGCTATGACAATGCAATGACGATGTTTTGAGCATAATGACCAACACACACGGTGACCATGGCTTCTTCTGGTGATAAATTGTTTGCTTGTTTCTTTTTGGCAGAAAATATCTTTTTGTTTTGTGGAAGTGTGAAATTTATGTCTGTTGCCAATACGTTGGTAGAACTGTTACTTTCTTGTGGTTGTGGGTGTTCTTTAGGTAGGGTGTGTGGTGCGGGTTGGTTTTTTGGTGTTTTATATTATGATGAAATCTTAAAATAGTTTTTTCAAACCTGATGCCTTTGATTTTTACAGTTTTGTTGTGATACTACTTTTTACGTGACGTGTGATGTGGCGTGATTTAAATTTAAATTCATTATCAATTCAGCATCACAAACCGTTCGACAACCGTGAATTGAATTCCGAATAAAGATATTCCAATTTGTAAAAGTGCCATTATAATTTGTACTGCGCTCCAGACTTTCTGCGTTTTTCTCCGAGATTTAGATCGGTCGTGTTTCGTTTGCGAACGGAATTCACCCGCTCCGTCACCTGCTGTTGTAGTTTCTCAAAAAATAACGCCGAATTTGCGTTGTTCGTTCGCTTTGACTTCGATTCTGTTGGTTTTCCTTCAGTCTGAAAAAAACTCGTAATTTGCTCGGGTTTCCACTAAAAAATGCATATTAGAATGCCATAACTTTTATATCTGTACCGTGTCTTTAATTCTCCGAACCCGCCCAATTTTCTTCAGTTCAGCCATTTGGTCGACCTTTCGGTCAGCCCTGCGAGCAGCAACGAGTTTTTGGTGTTTCTTTTTGCGTCTGCGTTCTCGCAGTCGATCGGTACGCTCTCGCTCCTCTGTCGCTTTTGGCTCTGCTGCCTTTTCGTGTTCCTGCGAAACAAAAACAGATCTGTTCAAATCTGGTGGCACTGATTGGTTGAAAATCGGCTAGCTAACAACAAAAGCACAGTTTGAACTTTGAATTCAGCTTTACAGTCGTCAAAAGTTCGCAGGTGATATTGTTGATTGTTTTATTGTGCTACCGGGCCGGGTACCACCAATTTCGATGCTTCGGCATCGTATCACTACTTCTTGTACGATAAACGTTGACAGTTGAAAGTGCTTCCTTAGCGCAATGCGTCTGCATGTAGCATCTGAGCACCAGAGCACGCCAACACCAACGCCAACCTTGACTTCCTCAGGCGCCAGTGTTCTCTCTGTGCTCAATGCCACTGGTGTCGCCTCCTCCATGTTGATGCTTCGCATGTTGTTCACCACTCTCAATTCACTTGACATCTGTCGAACGAACAAAAAATGAAAGTTTTACTTTGCCACTCAAAACACAGAACAACAATTGTTGCATCGACCATTTTGGGCGTGTAGTGAAAATGGGTGAGTCGATCCAGCGTCGCGAACAGCTCTTTCATCATTGTTCGAATCTCTTCGTGTTTCGGATTTTTCGCTTCCACGGTTTCTGTCTGAACAATAAACAAAAAAAAAACAGAAAAGAATTACAATGCTCCATAAACAGTAACGTGTGGGCACAACCTGCGTCTGTTTTTGGAACTCCTTTTCATAAATCTTGGCCAACGACTGCTTGGACTTCTCTTGGCTTAGCACCAATTCATTGCGATACTCTTGCGGCCGCAGCTGCGGTTTTGCTTTGCGCTCAACGTCGTCGAACGCCTGCAAACGACATCAGGATTAGTGTATAGTCAGGGCTTGTTGCACTAATCACGGGAGCCCAATTCAAAAGCAGCCAATCAGCTGATTGCCAACGATTTACAGATTGACTGTATGTATCTATGTGCCAGTTTTGCGGTTCTGGTAAAAAAATGCTTCAACTTAAAAAATTACCTTGTCTCGAATTCGCTGTTTAACAATCTCCTCCAAACGATTGGTGATGTCCTCAGTAATAACGGGCGCTGAAAACCACAAGGTACAGTGAACTGGTTTTTTGTTCAATGTTTTTAAAAGATATTGGTTCAATCAAGGACACCATTGCTGAGGTGCTCACCAAGTTTCGTGGCGTGATCGAAGACGAGATGTTCTTGTAGCACCGAGTTCTGCGGCCGATCACGCCCAGTAGCTTCGCCCACCAACTGCCACGGTTTGTCCGCCAGATTTTCGTCTTCCAGGGCGGCGATTTTCGCTTGTAACTGAGTTTGAAACATTTTAAAATCACAAACAAATTTAAGGTTGACATTGTCCAAGAACACAGCATTTCATACGAACTCGTTGTTGTCGTTTTGTGAACTCTGTGGCGCTCGTCTGTTCGCCTGTGGCATCTTTTGAATCGTCCGCAGATTCCACCTCGTTGCTGAATAATTCAAATGCCTTTATGAAAAAATAAAAACAATTTTACAACACCAACGTACTGATCTGATTCGGTTTTGTCAGCCGCATCAACGTCGTCTGCAAAAGAGACTCGTTTCTTCCTGTTTTTAGCCAATTTCGTACAACTTGAATCATCGGTATTGGGTGGATCGAAAAAGTCCGCATAACGATAATCCGCTTCTGTTGATTTCGTGTTCTTAGAACCAGCCTGAATACAAAAATAATCGTGCTTGTGCCGTAAAATGTGTCAACCCATGCAGTCAAGCAATCACTTGTATTTATCTTTTTTTGGTTCTACGACACAATGCGTTTATAGACATAGATTATGGACATGCTTGATGAGACTCATGAGCCATTCATGAGACTCGAGACACTTCAGCAATTTTGAGTTGCCGCGCCAACCAAAAGATACCGAGTTCGTGCATTGAAATAATAATGTAAGATAATAAATAGATATACAGAGTGAGCCAAAAAAAGGTTCCAATTCTAAAATTCTCTCACTGGTTTGTGCTAAGGTGTTTCGAGCTGAAAATTGGAACACTATTAGAAAACATTTGGAGGTTTTTCTGATCAAATTTTTGTTATGGTATGTTGCCCCTATCACTCACTGCAGAAGAATATCTGGAAAACATGAAAAATCGACAAATGTTGTGAAATGCAGAGGGTTGATTTAGCTGTAACAAAGGGACCTCGTGTTTTAAAATTTGGAACACTTGTTAGAACACTTTGGGAGCTTTTTGTGATCAAAAATTTTTTTTGGCTTACACGTAAGTTCATTTTTACAGTGTAATTTTTAAAAAATAGCAATTTTTGACAAAAAACACTGTTCATCCATAATCTCACTGTTTATCATTGCTCATAAACGATCTTCCGAACTGATGTATCGTCACGCGGTGTCAAATTGAATCTTTTACGAAATTGCCGAACCACTGTGGAAAAGTTATTCGCATGTTCCCACCAATTGGCAGACCAGACTCGCTGCTCTGCCGTCCACTTAACCATGATGGCAGCAAAGACTGAAAATGGAAGTGCATCTCTCACTGCGGAAAAACAACCAATCTGCTGTGGTAAAAACATCAGAGTGGCAAATTTTGTGTATTAAAAAAGAAAAAAAAACAATTTGGATTTGAAAAGATAAATTCGCATCTGTTCTGAGCAGAACCGCTTACGCACACTCAGCTTGAAGTGAAACATTGGAGTGATCAAAAACTGTTCAAATGCAACTCAGCATTCGGCATTTCTAAGCTGCTTTAAACTTTTATTGCTTTTTTCATCTTTTTTTGTGTTGTGAACATTCGGGCTGTCACCAACGTTCATTCTTTTGATCTTTGTTGCAGTTAAATCAACCCTCTGCATTTTACAACATTTATCGATTTTTCATATTTTTCGGATATTTTGCTGTAGTGAGTGATAGGGGCAACATACCATGACAAAAATTTGGTCAGAAAAACCTCCAAAGCTATAATACTAAGATAGTTACTGTGTGATTAAGTAAGTCTGTTCACATTTTCGTTCCAAAGCATTTTTTCAGTTTGATCCTATTTTGCTATTTAAGTCATCATCTGCTAAAAACTTTACTCCATTTTCTGATGACGATGTTCTTACTCCATTTTCTAATGACAAGGCAATGTTCAAATTGTCATTCTACATGACTTCGTCATCATGATGCCTTTTGCTCATTAGCAACAACTTACATACAATGGGCAAATAGCAATTTTGGTGCTCAAAATTTTAAAATCGACTGCAAAAGATGAAATAAAAACCGTCTCGGTCTTTAACGCTGAAGTGCTACAACGACAAGCGAGACAATCGTAAGAATTGCAAGAACTCGATTGTAAACTGAAATGAGTCGCTTATGTTAGGGTAAACGGGTTGAAAGAAGCTAAATAGCAAAACAAAAGCGACCGTTTCACAATTGTTACTCAGAAAAGTGTTGCTTTTTGTTACTAACACTCAATCAAAAAGGCCTGGCTTAGATTAATGCAAGCGCGGAAAAGAAGTAAGCATACCAAACAAAATCGGGCGTTTTGCTACGGGTTATAAGTAAAGTGTTGCTTTTTGTCCTTTCCATTCTATCAAAAAGCTTTGGCTTAGGTTAGGGTAGGCGGGCAAAAGAAGTGAACATACCAACCAAAAGCAGCCGTTTCGCAACGGGTCTTCAAAAAAAGTTTTGCATTTGTCGTCATTTGGACTCTAAAAGGCTTGGCTTAGGTTAGAGTAAGCGGGGAAAAAGTTTCAAAACAAAAGCTAGCATTTTGCAACAGTTATTCAGAAGTGAAGTCTTTTTTGATCTTTTACACACTAAAAGGGTTGGCTCAGATAAGGGTTTTGCAATGTGTATTCAGAAAAAGTGTTTTTTTTGTCATTTACACTCCATCGACAAGAAATTCCAGTTCCACAAGGAATAGATTGCAGCATCAACAAAGATGTGGCCACGATCGATGGCGAAGCAGTGGAACGGTCCACATATAATTGATCAATTTTTAACGGGAATGACAGCGACATTGAAAAAGCTAATAAATGAGAATTAATTTTGATTCTTTAAAAGGGAACGTCAGTTGTTTGTTGCTGATTTAAAAAAATTGTTTTTCATATTGTTGACAAAAAAGCGCGCCTTAAAACTGAAAATACTGTGATTTTCAAAAAAAGTAGGAGCATCGAGTGCTTCGAAAATGAACGATCATTTCTATGGTTAATCAACAACAATCGGTTAAAGCAGCTCAAAATGAAAATGCAATGCATGTTTAGTCCACGTCGTGGGCAAGGTCAAAAGGCTAAACTCCATTCAAAAGTAACAGTTGTATTCCACAGCTAACCGTGCCGTAGGCACGGGTCAATTGGCTAGTGTTTTCTAATAGTGTTCCAATTTTCAGCTCGAAACAACTCAGCACAAGCCAGTGAGAGCATTTTAGAATTGGAACCTTTTTTTTGGCTCACCCTGTAGGTCTTTGGAAGCAATGCGTGTGTCAGGTGTACCATTCACTGATGCGTTCAACTGCATTTGCTGTTGCGAGCACTTTCATCATAAACCTGCCCAACAAGCGCAACATGACATGGCGCACCTCATCCATGTGCAGATCAACGTCGTCATCACCACCCATTTCAATCGCATCACCGTTCAACTGCCGTTCAAACTGGCGATCTGCCTGATCACAGAATGATTCCATGTCAGCCAAAGAGAAAAATCGATCATCCACCACGGTGGTACGCGTGCGAGTGGACGGCTGTTCGTGAACGCAGTCAGCGTCCGCCCAGTGAGCATTGGAGGCGTACGGCTGTGCGACTCTGCCGTCGCGTTCCGTTTCATCGCTCAATTCGTCGTCGCCACTCAACGTTTCATTCACGACAGTCTGCATTCAGAAAAATGACAATTTCAAATGTGCCATCGCCATCAGATAACTGCTAAGTAGGGTTGTTAAACAAAAATGAAAATTTTTTTTCAAAAAGTGATTTAAAAAAAACAAAAATACCGATTAAAAAAAAATTCGAAAAATTTTCCTCTAATATGCTCTGAAAACCTCAATTTTGGCAAAATTTTTCGAAAGTTCAACAAAAATTTTCTTTGATTATACCTCGTAAAACCTTTAGCAGTCGATTTTGGGCCGTTTTACCGACTGATTTTAGGCTACGACAACATCTGCGATGAAGTTTTTGAGCGTCCCAAAGCTTGGCCTACCATTTCCGATGCAGATAAGGTGACGATTCGCCTCGCAGAGCGTCCGATTGTGCTCGCTGCTCCGTTTGCAAGCGCTACGTTGTCTGGTTGCTTGCTGCTTCGTGTCGTGTCGTCGCGACACCATCAAAAGAATTGATCGAATTTCAAGGCGGTATGTTTGTCTTCACTTTAGCATTAGTTTAGCTGGGGACAATTAGTGACGTTTTGGAGGTCAAAACACAAGAAGAGGCATGGTGACGGTTTGGAAAAGGGGTAATTGAGGTCACCAAAACAAAATCTGCAAAGTTCCGTCATATGGGAGTCATTCGGGAGGCGCTTGCATATCATATGTGGTTCTTCGGACTCCCTGATTGATTTAGCACAACTTTGATTTTTGAAATTAAAAAAAAAATTTAAAAAAATGACGATTTTTGTTTTTTTTAACAACCCTACTGCTAAGTCCTGTGCGAGACTATCTGAAATTTGGATTCTCAGAACTTTCGATGGAGCCAAAATGATTTTTCGTAACTGTTGAGATCTAGCCCGATGACCTTGAGATACTTCGGGTTTCAATGTTACGGAAACCCAGCGAACATGGTCTCCGTATAGCATGCAGTTCATACAGTTTTTTCAAAGTTACAGTTTACCCTGCTTTTCAAAAAAATAGAATCGAATTTTAAAATTGAAAAAAATAAAATCGGCAAACAGACCGTTTCAGTGTCGTCTGCAATCGGCATCTCATCGGGCGCATCTGCCAGCAAGCGTTCATCGTCAGCACCAGTCTTTTTCACCGCTTTTGCGAGTCGTTTCAGCAGTGCCCGATTCTGTGCCTCAATTTGTTGCCACAATTGCTCGACCTTGAACGAGTGTTTTTCCGAATTTCGATTGAACAACAACTCGCGCACGGTGTTACGACCCAATTGAGACGCCCCATCACGAGTTTCCCGCTTTTTCAGCCACGAGTACGATGCTTGAAGGGATTGTTCGAGATCAGTTTCGGTTTTCGCAGCGTTGTCGAGTAATCTGAAGCAAAAATTGAGAAATATACGTTTTCAAAAATTGAATGCAAGATTCAACGAACCTTTTGGATGACTAAAAATCGCACAACACGCTATAATGTTTCAATAATGGTGAATCAAGCGAGTTTCAAACATTTCAATTTCCACACGTCCACACAGTCACACACGGACGACATTCAATGTCGTGCATTCAAAATGACAAACCACGCACGCTGATTGGCTAAGATAAGACAAATTGATACGGCCAAAGCCAATCAGTGCGTTGTGTTTAAAACACAACGAGCGACCAATAAGCTGCTTGCAGACGCACAGGTCACTTCAACAGTGAACTGTAACAATGCCCGTGCACACCCACACCACAAGTTTCACAAGTCAGCGCGCACACACAAAAGCGACCCGTCTGCCGCTGATGTTACAGCGAGAGTTGATATATTCCAGCGGAGTGGTGTCCAACCGAGATCATACTTCACAGGATCATTTCTGTAGTGTGCATCTCACGCCACAATCGCACAATGCGGTTTGCCCCCGCGTCGCGATGATGAGCCGTGGCGTACGGCCGTTGAGCGTGACGTCATGCTCGTTGCCAGCTGGCGACGAATGATGATCGCGTCAGCGCGGGCACGCCTTTTGGGCAGCCCCGCTGACTGGCGGCCGTCGCTGGCTGAGCGACTTTTGTTGCGGTGCGATTTATTAGCCACCAGTGGCAGCATCGCTTGTAAGCGCGAGCACACGCGTTGAGGCGCAAAAAAACCAGACCAACCAAACCACTACACCGCGGAAAGCGAATTGCAGAAATGTCAGAAAAGTTTCGCACCTGATGGTTTCCGGGGCCGGCGCGCAGATTATTAATAAAAACTAAAAAATAACAAAATCAACTCACTCAGCTAAGAAGGTCTCGGCGCTCAAATTTCGGTCTGAGTCCATGGTCGGATTTCTAAAAACAAACATTTTTTTCGATCGATTATTCTTCGAGCTCAAAACTGTGAACTGAAATATTGTCAGCCAACGTCAGCCAAGGCATCAATTTTAAACAGCACCAAGTGTTCGAGTTCGTCGAAAAAAAACGTGTGTCTCGAGAATTTTATGCACCCGAACAACAACAAATCGAGATATTCAGATTCAGCAAGCGGCAACGTAACAAGGTAAATAATTCACAAAACATGAACTCATTTTTACGATCACAAAAAAACACAACAAAATAAGTACTACAACGGCGCGATAAACAGAGGCACTTTTATTTTCATTCAAAGGGAAACAATGAACATTTCATGGAAATAAAATCACAGAAGGTAAAAAAACTCACTCACGAAAAAACGAATCGCAGAACACAACCACGTCTCAGTAACGAAAACTTTTAAGGGCACCCAGTTCAACGGCCACAAACATGATGTTAAACGTGAATCACTTTAATTTTTAAATTTAAATAAAAAATAAAACCAAGACAGTGCAAAAAAACTCGGCGCATAATGTAACAGACTAGTAGCAGGTGGGTTTGAAAACAATTCTGAAATACAAATACCACCCAACAACGAAACGTAGTCAAGATTAAGAAGCACATTTTTGGCGATAAAAAATATAAAAAAACCGGTGTCCGAAAAATAGCAGAGTGTGGAACGTGAAAGCGGAATAACGCAACGTGAAAAGCGTGAACTCAAAGCACTAAAAGACCAGTGGTGATATTGAGAATCGCTGTCACAGCAGGCCGAACATTTAGTATTTTTTCGATACCAAGTTTATTGGGTTTAATTTTAGATTCAAGAACCATAGAAAAAAGAACAATAGAAAACAGTTGGTTTGCTTGAAACAGCGAATTTCAAAGGAATTTTTTCTTAACTCATTGATCCGAACACTGGATTGTGTCTGCAGATTGACGGTCCCTTCTCCATGTATTCCGCCTTGGTCTTCGCAACTTGGTAAAAATCGGCCTAAAAAGATTTCTGTTCTATTGTACCAGTTCAAAGTTCCGAAAAGCACAATTAAAAAATATAAAAACAACAGTCGTGCTACCGTTGATGCCAGCAGACTGCCGCCACACCAGACGGCGTATCTTTGCATTTTGTGCGTGATTACGTTCACGTCAATTGCTTTCGGCTGAAAAAACCAAAGTTACAGTGGCACGAGAAAAGCAGTTGTGAGTTTCCCGCTTGCACTGCAAATGTTCAATCAGCAGCGGGTTTTGTCTGCGTGGTTGCGATGATTATGATGATGACTCACGGTGAGTCACACAAACCAGGCACACACACTGCACTGCAGCTGACACACAACTGTAGAACAGTGGAACACCAACAGCCCGCTTACAAATTCAATTCCAGTCCAGCATGCTCATTGGCTGACTTCAGCTTGTCCACTCAGACCTCACAAAACTGTGTGCTGTGTACAAAAGTCAAACTGCAGAGCATCTGAAATTTGTGCATTCTGCCATTTGAATCTGGCGCGTGCTGATTGACGGCATCCACTTGGTGAAACGACCAATCAGTGAGGCAAATTACAAAGCAGCCAATCAGCGTGCATCCAATGATTGCAAACCCATTGGCGTGCACCTTTATTCTGCCGTGCGACAGCTGTTCGTTCAGTTTCATGCGCGCGTCAGTGACTCGTTTGAGGTCGCGTTGCACCCGACGACCAAAGTCCCTGAACATGGTCGAGCCGCCGCTGAGCACGACGTTCTCATAGAGACGGCGGCGCACGTCGATCGGACACTGCTGGATCACGGTGTCCACGATCTCCGAGATTGGCGTCGTGAAGTCAGCGTTCGCAAACTGAACACAAAAAAGTTGGCATTGTCAATTGTGTTGGCGACTGTAATTGAATTGATCAGGAAATTTTAGCTTAGAGTAACAATTGTGCACGCTAGCGCTAGCCCATTATACAGGGTGAGCCAAAAAACATGCACGCATATCGTGAGTCTTCGAAACTCACGTTCCACCGTTGTTCTCGTTCTATAAAGACCATAGACCAACAAACAAACTTCTGCGGCAACGAAATCGAGAACTACCAATAAACAACTGAAGCACAGCGAACTTTTGCTAACTGAAAAACGGAGTGAACATGAGCTTATAACCTCAGGATGGAAAAATATCTCCGGTCCCAAGAATCGCTCATAGCCGACGTCGACACGGTACGGCTGTTTCGTGACGTGGTTGACGCCCTCATGCACCTTGAACCATTTCTCCGGGTCTGAGTCGTACTTGGAAAACTCCTTCGCCAAATCCGGACACACGTACGAGTAACGTTCCTGATCAAAGTTAAAAGCATCATTCCTGATATCAATCTATTAAACAGAAACTTAACTGTTAGCACTAAACAAGTTTGGAACAAAATCACAGTGCATCCAAACACCTTGCAACTCAAGCAGTTTCCATCTAGGCAAAGCCGACGTCGTCCAAATACTCACTTTGATAGCCTTTGCCGTCTCCATGGACTGCTCCGGCGGAATGCCAGTCTCGCGTTCCCTGAGCAGCGACTGGATGAAGTAGGTGATGTCACGGCCAGCAATGGGCACATGCTTGATGCATGAGCCGATCACGTAGCCCTCCGCCTGAAACGCGAATGCACAATTGCAAACTGCCTTTGCACGTTGCCCCTAGCTCGCAACGTACCACAGGGATGCAATGTGTCACGCCATCGCCACTGTCAATCACGACACCAGTCAACGTGCGCTGATCCACCGGTCGACTGTGCCACGACGCTGCGATCGCAAGCACTGCCTGAAAACTCGCTCACTTATTGCGATCTCAATTTATGAGCATTTTTTTGTCAATTTATCCTCCCGTGGGGGGACAAAAAAAGCTTTTTATTTTTCCGTTTCCATGCCAGCTTCGAAGCGAATCAATTCAATGTTCAGTTTCAATTGCATTCAAGATACCCCACACCCAGTCAGTGTTTTTGCTCACCTGCACCGCGATGTACAGCCCAGGCACGTTGAACGACTCGAACATGATCTCGGCCGTGTACTCACGATTTTCGGGTGTGTTCAGTGGCGGCTCCGTCTGCCGAAAACAAAATCGAATCACCATGTTACTTCAGAACAAGTTTTTCTTCAAAACAGATGCCCAGTTTTGCGCATAACTAAGCGTGTGCGATGTCAAAAACACACACCAATAGAAAATAGTGATCCTCTGGCTCAGCTCGCAGATACTTGAAAATAGCCTGCTCCCAGAACCGTTCCATGAGATCCCAGTCCTCCACGATTCCGTGACGAATCGGGTACTGAAAAAGACGATTTATACGCTTATAACACTGGCTATAGTCACTTGAATGAAACGTCCAATAAGCGTCCACTTGTTATGTCAAATAATTTACTTTGACACTGTAATTGGGTTTGTCTGAGGCATCGTCTCCAATGTGAAAGTCAAGATCGTCAACGCCCCGACCGATTCGTCTGGACGCCTTGTCGCCAACACCGGCTGACTCACGAATTGCGATCGCTGCAAGCACACAATTTTGAGAGTATCAACGAGGAACAATTGAAATGGTAAGATAACCAAGTATTTTTATGTGACATCTATCTTCTGATTATCCAAATTATAGACAATCAGCTGATTGGTTGGTGATCACGTGACGTGACGCACGTTTTCAGGTCAGGTTCCACGTTCCACCCCCACAGCAACGGCTGCGCAGGGTGCATGCATCACGTGATCACCAACCAGCCAGCTGATTGCTTGTATAATTTACGAGAGTTTGACTGTTGTACCTTTCAGAGGCTTTGCAAACATCGCTGTGATATCGCACCAAGGTTGATTTCCAAAGCGATGAACACAAATGAACAGTTACAACTTTACAAGTTACAACATCGCCAATAAACAAGAATTGATCGAAAAGCCGAAAGTTACAGTACAGGTCGAGTTGAAACTAACCGGATGGCATGATAAACGACGGCTCCGTGTTACCAGCAAACCCGAGCTTTGTATATCTGCAAAAAACATTGCAGCAACTACTTGAACTCAAACAAAATACATTTTCTTTTCATGAGGATATAAAGTCTAACTCAATAACATATCCAATACGACAAGCTGATTGGTTGGTGATCATGCATTTATTCAGATGCATGCATTCTGTGCAAACACCCACCAAACTCCGCCTCCATAGTAATCCATGCACAGCAAGAATACATGCAACCAATCAGCTAGTCGGATATGTTTTTGAGGTAGACTGGTCACTGGTGGATTATAACTGCAACAATGAATGAATGGGCTAAAACTGAAAACAACACCAAAACAAACGTATTTTGGCGCACTCACCCGGTTCCATTGTCAATAACACACGCTGGTAAATGAGCTGGCATCACTGGACTGAAATCGGTTTTTAATGGAACTCAACGTCAGCGTCCTTTTGTGTTGCTACAACTTCACTTCACTGCACACAGGACGATTGTGTAACGTCTACGTCGTCGTCGGTCGCTCCAAAATCAATCTTATTTTTTGGCGCAATCAAAACTTACCACTAGGGTTGTTAAAAAAAACAAAAATCGTCATTTTTGTTTTTTTTAAAGAAAAATTTAAAAAAAATTCAAAAATCAAAGTTGTGCTAAATCAATCAGGGAGTTCGAAGAACCACATATGATATGCAAGCGCCTCCGGAATGACTCCCGTATGGCGCAACTTTGGAGATTTTGTTTTGGTGACCTCAATTACCCGTTTTCCAAACCGTTACCATGCCTCTTCTAGTGTTTTGACCCCCAAAACGTCACTAATTGTCCCCAGCCTAAGTGAAAATGCACATACCGGCTTGAAATTCGATCGATGATGTGTCGCGACGGCAGGACACGAAACGGCAACCAGACAACGTAACGATTGCAAACGGAGCAGCTTGGACGCTCAAATTTAGATTGCGAGGCGAATCGTCAGCTTATCTGCATCGGAAATGGTAAGCCAACCTTTGGGACGCTCAAAAACTTCATCGCAGATGTTGTTGAACATCGTTTTACATCGTTTGAACGCAGGTTACATCGTTACGTTACATCGTTTGAAGCCTGAAATCAGTCGGTAAAACGGTCCAAAATCGACTGCTAAAGGTTTTACGAGGTAATATGTAAGAAAATTTTTGTTGAACTTTCGAAAAATTGTGCCAAAATTGAGGTTTTCAGAGCATATTAGAAAAAAAAATTCGAATTAAAAAAAAAATTGGCATTTTTGTTTTTTTTAATCACTTTTTTTTAAAAAACAAAAATTTTGATTTTTGTTTAACAACCCTACTTACCACTTCGGCGTTTTTTGCTCACAAAAAATATGTGCGTCCTATATGAAGCCAATATAAAATCTATCCACATTATTCTTGAAAAATATTTGTGATATCGATACAATCTCTCCAATCGTCCAATCAAATCTAATCTAACTCGTATTTTCTTCTGGAAATGCGCCTAAAAGGTGAAACTAAACACACTTACGATTTATTATTTTCTTTCACAAAAATGACACAAAAAATTGAGACAGAATAATTCTCGTGGATTTCGCGAATTTTCGCTTTGGTTGCTGAAAGAAAATTCTAATTTTAAATTTACGTACGGGTAGGTTGCCCCTTGCTGGCGCTTCTTTTTTAAAACGCACGCGCACGGGCATCGGCATGCTCATGCTCATGATCCACATGACGATTTTTGCGAATGCATCATTATTAAAACAGCTGCATCTGCAGTTCTGGTGCTCCTCCTCCATAACACAGGAAAGAAAAAAATGCAAAAACTAAATTGATTATTTTCACCTTATCAAAAAGGCTTGGCTTAGGATTAGGATCAGGATTAGGATTAGGAACCTACAACGACTCATTACAAGCAACCTCAGATCAAAAATCAAAAAAATCACTTTTAGGAATGTATACAAATCCGATTTTTGTTTTTTTTTAACAACCCTAGGACCCTAGGATAGGCTGGGAGGGAGGGAGTTGGGTTGTTAAACAAAAATCGAAATTAAAAAAAGTGATTAAAAAAACAAAAATGCCAATTTTTTTTTAAAAAAATTCGAAAAATTTTCCTTTAATATGCTCTGAAAACCTCAAATTTGGCAAAATTTTTCGAAAGTTCAACAAAAATTTTCTTTGATATTATAATACCTCGTAAAACCGTCAGCAGTCGATTTTGGACCGTTTTACCTAGAGATGTAAGGGTCAAAAAAAAAATTTTTTTTTAAATTTTTTTTTAAAAAAAAAGTAAAAAAAAAAAATGAGCATTTTTTTTTTATTTTTTTATTAAAAATTTTTGAAATTTTTTCTTTAATGTGCCCTGAAAATGCCGTTTTTGGCATAATTTTTCGAAAGTTCAACAAAAATTTTCTTTGACTTTACCTTGTCACTTAGTCTTCAACGCTGCAGGTGGTATTCTGGATTGATTTATCGACTGTTTTCAGCCTTGGTGAGTGATGATCGACTCGCGCATTGAAGTACTTGAGCGTCGCAAAGGCTAGTTCAACAAATTCCGATGTCGCTAAGGTGAGATAGAAGCAGAGAACTCACATTTACGCATCGTTTTTCAGGATCTCGAAAGGTGGAAATTGCACTGCCTGCCACTGCAAGCGTAACTTCGTTGGTTGCTCGTTGCTGTTTCTTCGCCTCGTGTCGTCAGCGTGATCACACCGGTTTGTTGTGGAACTTGTTTCCATGTTATTTGAGGTGAATTGAGAGGCAAAACACGAGACGTGATGTCGTCGGTGGGAAAATGGGGTCGCCGAAACCAAGTCTGAAATTTTGGCCTTTAACAAAACCACGGAGGCAACACGGAACACGGAGGCTGCACGCTTAACAAAACCACGGAGGCAACACGGAGGCTGCGTGCAGCTAAAGTGACCCATATTTTATATGCACACAACACGCTGCGTACCTTTAACAAAACCACGGAACACGGAGGCACGCGGATTTGGAGAGATTTGGGGACAGGACAAATCCGTCCTGTCCAAAAAAATTTGTTTTTGTCAAATAAATAAATAAATAAATAAATAAATAAACAAAGGCGCAATAAAGCAAAGCAAAGCTAAATGTCAAAACTATACTTCAAGGATTACGGTAGCTCTCTAATGGGTCTCGACACGATTTTTTAAAAACGTCCCTGATTGCCAGCAAAAGCTACTCTGTTGGTGGACACCGTTGGCCGTTCATATGATTGCAACAAACAGTCTTATGTTTGAAGTTCGGGCCACGGGTTACGGTAGTGGTAGTTTTGGGTCTTGACACGAAGTTGCTGAAAACTACTTTGTTTCTTGCGAATAACAGTTGAAACCATTTAGAAACATGCCGCATTATCACAGAACATCAAAAATCGGATATTAAGGAGTACGGTAACTCTGCTGTGGGTCTCGACACGATTACCGTATTCTTTGAACTCAAGTTTTGACATTTTGTGAAAACGCTGCGTGTTTCTAATTGGTTTCAACTGTTATTCGCAAGAAACAAAGTAGTTTTCAGCATCATCGTGTCAAGACCCAAAACTACCGCTACCGTAACCCGTGTGCCCGAACTTCAAACATAAGACTGTTTGTTGCAATCATATGAACGGTGTCCACCAATAGAGTAGCTTTTGCTGGCAATCAGGGACGTTTTTAAAAAAATCGTGTCGAGACCCGCTGGAGAGCTACCGTAATCCTTGAAGTCTAGTTTTGACATTTAGCTTTGCTTTGCTTTATTGCGCCTTTATTTATTTATTTGTTTATTTAACAAAAACATAATTTTTTTGGAGGGGGACGGATTTGTTCTGTCCCCAAATCTCCCCAAATCCGCGTGCCTCCGTGTTCCGTGGTTTTGTTAAAGGTGCGCAGCGTGTTGTGTGCATATAAAATATGGGTCACTTTAGCTGCACGCAGCCTCCGTGTTGCCTCCGTGGTTTTGTTAAGCGCGCAGCCTCCGTGTTCCGTGTTGCCTCCGTGGTTTTGTTAAAGGCCTGAAATTTTCACCCTCCTCCCATATGAGTGGGGGTCATATGGTAAGTCGGTGGCTCCTCAGATGGTGATATTCGGACTCCCTGAAAAATTCTGAACAACTTTCATTTAAAAAAAAAAATTTAAAAAAAAATTTTTTTTTTTAAAAAAAGAAAAAAAATAGAAAATTTTTTTTTTCTTGACATCTCTAGTTTTACCTAGAGATGTAAGGGTCAAAAAAAATTTTTTTTTCAATTTTTTTTTTAAAATCTTCAAAATAAAAAGTCTTCAACGCTGCAGGTGGTATTATGGATTGATTTATCGACTGTTTTTAGCCTTGGTGAGTGATGATCGACTCGCGCATTGAAGTACTTGAGCGTCGCAAAGGCTAGTTCAACAAATTCCGATGCCGCTAAGGTGAGATAGAAGCAGAGAACTCACATTTACGCATCGTTTTTCAGGATCTCGAAAGGTCGAAATTGCACTGTCTGCCACTGCAAGCGTAACTTCGTTGGTTGCTCGTTGCTGTTTCGCCTCGTGTCGTCAGCATGATCACACCGGTTTGTTGTTGAACTTGTTTCCGTGTCATTTGAGGTGAATTGAGAGGCAAAACACGAGACGTGATGTCGTCGGTGGGAAAATGGGGTCGCCGAAACCAAGTCTGAAATTTTCACCCTCCTCCCATATGAGTGGGTAGGGATGGAGCCGGTTCCGGTCCGGATTCCGGATTCCGGCGCCTAAAATTGGATCCGGATCCGGTCCGGATTCCGGCGCAATTTTGCCGGATCCGGCCGGAATGGCCGAGACCCGCGAATTAACCAGTTGATTCCTCCGTTTCAGAGCTGTTCAATGGTTTGACAAACTTGTTTCGGTGCTTTGTTGGTTTTGTTGTTGTGCATTTGACATGTGATCAGTGAGCGTTTCTTTAGTTTAGTGTTCTGTTCAATGGTAAATGGTTCACTGCTTTTGTCTTGAGTGGTAAAATTATGTGCAGCATCGTCCACTTTAAAAAACGTGGCTGCCAGCTTTTGGCCGACGTTGTTGATGAACAATTTTTTGAAATCAGCCATCTTCGTTGGTCATATTCAGTTAGGTGTCAAACAGTTGCTTTTTTGTAAGCCCCAGAACACCAGCGATTTTAGCGACGTGCGTTACCGTGGGTGTGCGGGGGTGCCGTGATCGCCTAAAACCCGATAACCCCCCCCCCCCCAACGACGAATCCACGAGACGACGAATCCATTTCAATGGTGTTGCCCGCCGTTTGCGCACTGAAGCAGCGCATCGAACAAGTCGATGCGAGTGGCATTGGTACGACGAAAGAAACGCTGCTGACCAGCATCGACACACGCTTCCGTGCGCTTTTCCACAACGAATCCAACATCATGGCCACGTACGTTGATCCGCGATTCAAGAATACTGCAGTCGTCTTCGAAAATGAAGGCGCGATTCGTTGTGAACTACTTCACATTGCAAAGAAAATCTTGAAACGACCGGAGACGCCCACAAACTGCGACGATACATCCGAGATCGCGAACAACGACGATGACGAAAGTGAACGCGAGCCCGAACCAAAAAAGAAATCGACTGGCCTCTACGGAGGCATCGAGTTTCACGCTGCGCGACCGCGCAACCCGTCAGGCGAATGCAATCTCGAAGACGAACTGCGCTGCGAAATGAATATGTACGAGTCGGATGATTTTATCGACGAACCGTACAAAAGTGATCTGATGCTAGACTTTTGGCGGCTGAACTCGTCTAAATACCCCAAACTATCGACAATCGCGCGCAGATACCTGGCACCGCTACCAACAAGCGTGGCAAGCGAACGAATGTTCTCTGAAGCCAGGCAGGTGTTTGTGTACAGCCGATCTCGTCTGTCAACTCAGAACGCCGAAAAGGTCATGTTTCTGAATGGAGTGTTGCCAGCACTTGATTATCCCTATGCGATGTGAATTTTGTCAATTGTTGCTGTTGTAATTTTTGGTTGGTTCACGTGCTGTGTCTTGCTGACTTTGTTTTTGTGCTGTGCTGTTTTATGCTGAAAATGTGATGAAGAAGCGACGAAATGTGCGTAGATGTTTTTTAGACATAAAAAGGCCATTCCGGTCCGGATTCCGGCAATTTTTGCCGGATCCGGCCCGGCCGGAATGGGCTTTTGCCGGATCCGGCCCGGATTCCGGCAAATTTGCCGGATCCATCCCTATGAGTGGGGGTCATATGGTAAGTCGGTGGCTCCTCAGATGGTGATATTCGGACTCCCTGAAAAATTCTGAACAACTTTCATTTAAAAAAAAAATTAAAAAAAAGTTTTTTTTTAAAGAAACAAAATAGAAATTTTTTTTTCTTGACATCTCTAGTTTTGGCATGCGGTCGATCCGGTACCGGTCGATCCGGTACGGTCGATCCGGTACCGGTCGATCCGGTACCGGTCGATCCGGTACCTGGCAATTTTCTAGGGCGGTCGATCCGGTACCGGTCGATCCGGTACTCGGTCGATCCGGTACCAATTGAAATTTTCAGCTGTTTTAGCATTCAATTCAATTTGTTTCTGATTTGTTTTCCATTTTTCTTCGTTTCTCTCATTTTATCTGATGTCTGAAACATTTTACCGCAGGTTTTTTCGCGGGAAATATGAAATATGGAAAAATGAAAATAAAAACAACAGACATTTTTCCTCAACTCCAAAAGAGAACCGAATCAGTCTTCATATTTTTATTTTGTTCTCCTTTTCTTGCTGAGCTGGTAATTTTGCAAATTTTCACCGTCTTGGAGCTTTATTCTTCTGGAAAATAGTTCAGAAAATAAAAAAACATATGGTACACACACTTGTTTTGCTTTTTTCAGAATCAGATTACGATTACCAAAACCAACAAAGTGTCGCAAGTCGTCGTCGTCCAACAATCGTGTTCGGTTTCATGTCTTTCCGTGCTGCATAAATGTTTCGCAATCACCGAAACCAAAGAAAAATCGAAAACACAACGAATTGAACGCTAAAAACCCGTAAAACAGCTGAAAATTTCAATTGGTACCGGATCGACCGAGTACCGGATCGACCGGTACCGGATCGACCGCCCTAGAAAATTGCCAGGTACCGGATCGACCGGTACCGGATCGACCGGTACCGGATCGACCGTACCGGATCGACCGGTACCGGATCGACCTACAGCCTCTAGTTTTACCGACTGATTTTAGGCTTCGACAACATCTGCGATGAAGTTTTTGAGCGTCCCAAAGCTTGGCCTACCATTTCCGATGCAGATAAGGTGACGATTCGCCTCGCAGAGCGTCCGATTGTGCTCGCTGCTCCGTTTGCAAGCGCTGCGTTGTCTGGTTGCTGCTTCGTGTGGTGTCGTCGCGACATCATCAGAAGAATTGATCGAATTTCAAGGCGGTATGTTTGTCTTCACATTAGCTTAGCTGGGGACAATTAGTGACATTTTGGAGGTCAAAACACAAGAAGAGGCATGGTGACGGTTTGGAAAAGGGGTAATTGAGGTCACCAAAACAAAATATGCAAAGTTCCGCCATACGGGAGTCATTCGGGAGGCGCTTGCATATCATATGTGGTTCTTCGAACTCCCTGATTGATTTAGCAACTTTGAATTTTGAAATTAAAAAAAAAATTAAAAAAAAACAAAAATGACGATTTTTCTTAACAACGAAATTTAGTTCAACGAAAGTACAATGACGAAATTAAACTTTCAACTTTCAACTGAATTCAACTTTCAACTGATCGAGTGTCAGCTAATTTGAATCGGTTTGGGTGTTCGAAAATGCCTGCGTATGAGGTGACAATTATTACCAAGGCTCTCGGAAAGGTTTGTATTTGTTGTTTGAATGGAAGAGCCCTTGTTATATATATATTTTCAATTTTCTGAGCAACCCTTACCCGGCGGCCCACCAACGCCACCGCTCCAGTGGAACATGCGCCCTGTGTTTCAGCAGCAACTGATTGACGCGCTGGTGCGCAGCACATCGATGCTGCTTGAGCATGGCGCTGTCGTCACGAAGGCGACCAGCTTTGGCCATCGTGCGCTTCCGATGCGCGCCACAAAACAGGCACAACGACATTACACGGCAAAGTGAGTGAGCTTTGTTAATTTTGCTGTTTTTTAATGTTTGTCTACATCGGTCTTCTCATAAAACGATGCGTTTTTGCACCCATTCCGATTTTGGTGTGGTAAGTTTTTTATATTCCACGCATGGTGGTAATCACAACATATTGCTTCATTATGTGCAGCTATTTCGTGGTGAACTGCCAAATGCCGGTGCAGTCAATGTTCGATGCAGCCGATGAGGCCCGTCGCGACACCGACCTGCTTCGTGTTCACTTTCAAGCGAGCGACAGCAGCGTGAAGCAAAAAGCGGAGCATGAGTGCACGTTGGAGGAGGAGCTAAAGCCGCCGCCCTACAGACAGTCGGTGCTGGATTTGCGCGGCAAGGACGCCCGACAGAGTCATTTCACGCGAAACAAAGCGTACAGGAACGCTGAATTTCAATGGCATAGAGTGCCGAAGTCGTTTCCAATTGAACGCGTACGAGAGTGATTTGTTAGGTTTTTTATTCGGTCGAATCCTGCTTTGGCTATCTATTATTATCTTTTGTTTTGGTTCTGCGACTCGATGCACGCCAAGCAAAGCAGTTTTATACGTGTTTGACGCGGGAATTTAAGGTAGGTGAAGCGATCAGAGTCTCTGAGATACGGTTAGCTGGTTGAGTTGAGTGGGTCACCAGGGAGGCATATTCGGAATTGTTGTGGACGCATTCAGTCGCAGAGCCAAAATAAAGGACAATATATTTTTGATAAAAAGGCCATTCACACAGATAATGTATTTGACCAACAAACATTAATCAATATACAACATGGAAAAACTGAAACATAGTACACGCTTTGCAACGAAACTATCCAATTTTTATCAAAACCAAATGAAACAATTAGTCAGAAAATACCCGCCCAGGAAACGTGATATCACATTCAAAAACAACCAAAACAAAAAACTATCAGAACATCAAGTGAATTGCCGTATGTTATCCATTGTATGATTTGCTGAATAAGTCACCGCAGCTGTTGTTGAGTTTGCCAGTGAATGCGCGGTCTCATTGACTGAATTCAAATGCTGCCCAGTGTTCAGTGCGTTTTGCACGGTGCTTGACACAACTGGTGTGCTCACTTGTTCCACAGCCACCGAGAGAAACTCATCGACACTCTCGTCTTCGCTGGTCAAATCGTCAAAATCTCCAGGACGGTTGAGCAAACGTTGCGACTGAAAATGAATGGCGCAAAGTGGCGTTGTTGGTTGTTGACAAGCTACAGTCAAAGTGAAGTCCCGCATGTGCGTTCGGCCGGGCCCGCTGACTGACTGGTTGAACCAATCGCCGAGCCAATTAGAAACAACCGATCTGATATCACATGATTTACAGTTTGACCGCAGACTAGTGCGCTAAAAAACACTCGTCAATAAACCAGTGTTGTGTATTAAAAAACTATAGCCATTAAAATGTTTTCAACATTCCCACTTTGAAGTCCCACCTGTTCAGTGAGCGTCAATCGTTGGAATTTCGTTTGTGTCGATTTGCGAATGTGAGTGGAAAGGAAATGCAACAAAACAACCATGACAGCAATGGTGACCACGAAGAAGCACGATGAAACCACTGAAAATGGTGAATGCAACGTTGCTGGAGCATGCCAAGGCGAAGGCGACTATCTTGGGGCTGAATTCTCGACAGAAAAAGACTGCTGGCAACGGATCAAAACAATCGTCACTATTACTTCCAATCACAAATGTTCTTTCACAAACAGTGACGCAGTTGCAAAAAGTGCCCATTGCAACTGACCAACAAACGAGTGGCGCGACAGCTGCATGGAGCGTTCACGGTGTTGCTGGTGCATGCGCTCGCCCCGCACGATCGAGGCGACCCGCTGCAACGAGCCATTGTTCGGGGCAGGCGCCACACCGAGCAGCGTGCACATCAGCAGATAAACGTCGACCGATCGAAACTGCATCGGCTCCGTGATCTGTTTGCCCGTTTGGAATGACTCGCCAGCCGCAATGAACATGGGCAGCATTCGACTGTCGCTCGTGTCGAAGCCGTGGCCACCCTGTACAAACAGCAACAATGCCCTGTTGAAAGTTGTCAGTGACCGCCCTGTAGATATCGTAAGTAGTGTGGGTCTGTCAACTGGGATACATGCTTAAGCATAGGCCGTGTTTAAGTATAGGCAGGAGGGGTGGTGGTGAGTCATGGGAGGTGCCTCCTTGGCCCGTGACGTCACGACGTGGTTTTTACGCTGCTGCGGTTTTTTATGTTTTTCCCGCTTTTATGGTTTTCTCGCCAAGATTGTTACATTGTGTCTTCATGTCTCGTGTACTGTGGTTTTATGCTGCACGTATTTTTTCCCGCCGAGATTGTACCGCGTTGTTAACAATTGTTGCAACCCATACGTTTACAAATTTCGCAATGTGTGTGTGTACCACCACATCCTTTTTGTTCAAGTTAGGTGTATTGTCTCTAGTACAGCTGCACGCTGATTGGTTGAACTAACCACAGTATTTTACATATTTCGCAATTTTTTGAACGTGTATCTCCATGTGTTCCACCACATGCTGTTTGTTCACGCTAAGTTGGGTGTAATGTCCCTAGTACAGCCGCACGCTGATTGGTTGAACTAACCAGTGTAACTCTGGTTTTGGTTCACCACAAGTTTTTGTCATGGGACAGCTCATCGCTGATTGGTTGCCAACAACATGACGTCATGCAAACATGTGTGTAACCACAGCATTCCGATTTGTCTGGTGATCACAGGACACATACTTGGAATGTGTGCGCCCACAACATGCTCATCTATTTTTTTTCAAGTGTTCTGTTTTGCAACCAGGACGAATTCAGACTGTTGTTGGAGTGAATTTTGTGAAAACTATATAGAAAAAATCGTTACCTCTTTTGATTCCTTAATGCACTCTTTTTATTCTTTAAGCTGACTCTTTTGATTCTTTAATTGCCTCTTTTGATTCCTTAATTGACTCTTTTGATTCTTTAATTGACTCTTTTGACTCCTTAATTGACTCTTTTGACTCCTCAATTGATTTTTTGATTCTTTAAATGACCTAAACTCACTCCAACAATTTTTATTTATTTTAAGAAGTTAATAGAACAACCACCACGGCAAAAACTATGACAAACATTGAAAAACTCAAACAAACAAAAACAAAAACAACATCAAACACTAAACAAGAGTAACAACGACACAAGTCAATAACATGTCCACAACATTTTTCACTGATACGGTTCCTCCACTACCCCCTCAACATATTTGACTCTTTTGATTCCTTCATTGACTCTTTTGATTTTTTTAAATTTACTCTTTTGATTTTTTAAACTGACTTTTGATTCCTTAAATGATTCTTTTGACTCCTTAATTGACTCTTTTGACTCCTTAATTGACTCTTTTGATTCTTTAAACTGACTCTTTTGACTCTTTTGACTCCTTAATTGACTCTTTTGATTCCTTAAACTGACTCTTTTGATTCTTTAAACTGACTCTTTTGATTCTTTAAACTGACTCTTTTGATTCTTTAAACTGACTCTTTTGATTCCTTAACTGACTCTTTTGAATTCTTAATTGACTCTTTTGATTCTATAAACTGACTCTTTTGATTCCTCAAACTGACTCTTTTGATTCTTTAAACTGACTCTTTTGATTCTTTAAGTGACTCTTTTGACTCTTCAGGTGCATAACTTGTGCTAATTTTTATCATACTGATGCACTATATAAAGGGCTCTAATCCTGATTCTAAATCAGTCATGACCAAAGTGTGCTCAGTGTGTGGTCGCAATTTTTCATCCTCTTCCAATAGAGTGCGGCACGAACGTCTCTTTCACAAATCTGAAGGAACTATAGAGAATATGGAGGATGAACCTCAACTCGATGAAACAGAAGAATATCAGCGCAATGAACCAACCAGTGAAAGTGAAGCGGGTAGCGAAGCCAGCAAAACAGAAGATCTCGAATCTGACACAGAAGAAGAAGAAGATTCGGGTGGAAAAGAAATTGAACGTTGGCGATTACTACTGAGCGAAACTATTGAGCGTTGTGACGATATCCCTGATTCAAAACATGTTTTGAAGGAACCGTTTCTAAGTGAGTTTGTGGATAAATTGAGAGAAGTCGTTGAATCAAAATTTAAATTGGTAAATGCTCTTGAAAACGAGGATGATATATACGAGAACATCAGCAGAAGAAAAAGTACGTATGAAGAAGACGATTATAGTAGCGAAGAAGCTGGAGAGTGCGCTTGGCTGGACCGAAGGTTTTTGATTAGAAATCGTGTTATAAAACCAAATCTCGAATTATTTAATGTTGAAGAAGAAGAAGAAAGCAATGATGAGTTTGAGGGGGCAGTAGAACCATATCAGTGAAATGATTTGAACATGTTATTTGACTTGTCGTGTCGTTGCTACTATCGGTAAAAATGTGTGAGTTTTTGAATGTTTGTCACTGTTTTTGCCGTGGTGGTTGTTCTATCAACTTCTTAAAATAAAAAAAATTGTTGGAGTGGGTTTAGGTCATTTAAGGAGTCAAAAGAGTCAAAAGAGTCAGTTTAAAGAATCAAAAGAGTCAATTAAGGAGTCAAAAGAATCATTTAAGGAATCAAAAGAGTTAATTAAGGAGTCAAAAGAGTCTGTTTAAAGAATCAAAAGAGTAAATTTAAAAAATCAAAAGAGTCAAATATGTTGAGGGGGTAGTGGAGGAACCGTATCAGTGAAATGTTGTGGACATGTTATTGACTTGTGTCGTTTTTACTCTTGTTTAGTGTTTGATGTTGTTTTTGTTTGTTTGAGTTTTTCAATGTTTGTCATAGTTTTTGCCGTGGTGGTTGTTCTATTAACTTCTAAAAATAAATAAAAATTGTTGGAGTGAGTTTAGGTCATTTGAAGAATCAAAAGAGTCAGTTCAAGGAATCAAAAGAGTCAATTAAAGAATCAAAAGAGTCAGTTTAAAAAATCAAAAGAGTCAGTTTAAGGAATCAAAAGAGTCAATTAAGGAATCAAAAGAGTCAGCTTAAAGAATAAAAAGAGTGTATTAAGGAATCAAAAGAGGTAACGATTTTTTCTATATAGTGTTCACAAAATTCACTCCAACAACAGTCTGAATTCGTCCTGGTTGCAAAACCGAGCACTTGAAAAAAATAGATGGGCATGTTGTGGGCGCACACATTCCAAGTATGTGTCCTGTGATCACCAGACAAATCAGGTTGCTGTGGTTACACACATGTTTGCATGATGTCATGTTGTTGGCAACCAATCAGCGATGAGCTGTCCCATGACAAAAACTTGTGGTGAACCAAAACCAGAGCTACTCTGGTTCAACCAATCAGCGTGCGGCTGTACTAGGGACATTACAC
>JASANC010001782.1:0-11098 GCA_030248135.1 Theristus sp. LFF4_11 | reverse complement strand
AAACAGCTTGGTAACCGCAACCAAATTAGTGAAACAAGCAAGATTAAGGTTGTTTTGCATGGCAATTTCAAATTTAAACCTTGTGGGTTACGGTAACGCTTCGTTTGGTCTCAACACGATCTTAGTTCCTACAACCCACAAACAGCTTGGTAACCGCAACCAAACCGGTGAAACATGCTAGATTAAGGTTGTTTAGCACGCAGATTTCAAATTCAGCCTTCTGGATTACGGTAACGCTTGGTTTGGTCTCTACACGATCTTAGTTCCATTAACAACCCACAAACAGCTTGGTAACCGCAACCAAACCGGCGAAACATGCTAGATTAAGGTTGTTTTGCACGGAGATTACAAATTTTTACCTTGTGACTTACGGTAACGCCTGGTTTGATTTCAACACTATGTTAGTTCCATCAACAACCCACAAACAGCTTGGTCACCGCAACCAAATTAGTGAAACAAGCTAGCTAGATTAGAATTGTTTTGCATGGAGATTTCAAATTTCAATTTTCTGGATTACGGTAACGCTTCGTTTGGTCTCAACACGATCCGGTTTGGTTGCGGTTACCAAGCTGTTTATGGGTTGTTGATGAAACTAAGATCGCGTTGAGACCATACCAGGCGTTACCGTAACTCACAAGGTTTAAATTTGAAATCTGCGTGCAAAACAACACTAATTTAGCATGTTTCGCCGGTTTGGTTGCAGTTACCAAGCTGTTTGTGGGTTGTTCATGCAACTAAGATTGTGTTGAGACCAAACCAAGCGTTACCGTAATCCAGAAAGATGAAATTCAAAATCTGCGTGCAAAACAACCGTAATCTAGCATGTTTCACCGGTTTAGTTGCGGTTACCAAGCTGTTTGTGGATTGTTGACGGAACTAAGATCGTGTTGGGACCAAACCGGGCGTTACCGTAACCCACAAGGTCAAAATTTGAAATCTCCGTGCAAAATAACGTAGGTTTACAAAGTTTCACGGCTGAAATAGCTTTAAATGAGCTGTTTATATGTTGATACGCTAAAATAGGACAGTACCAAGCCCTATCAAAGTTACGGTAAAATATCAAAGTTACTCTATTTGTGGAAAGTTACGCTAAAATAGGAAAGCGCCTAAAAAATGTAAAAACAGCTAAATTTTGCTTAAAATACGCTAAAAATCAAGTATAAACGCGTATTTTACCTAAATTCTAAAAAGCAATCGAAAAATACGCGTTTATACTTAAGGTTGCTGCGAGAAAGGGTGCCCGCGAGACGAGACGAGACACTCGACAGAGGGTCACGAGACGAGACGAGCCACGAGACAGCCTTTTTCAAAATCCGCGAGACGAGACGAGACACGAGACAGAGGGTCGCGAGACGAGACGAGAGTTCCCTTTACCACACTAAGACAGATCAATCCACCAATCGTCAGATCAAACCATTGATCACCTCGGGAATGCAGTTGCTTTGGTCAGTCAGTGGTAAACGTGCAAAACAAATGCAGTGGCGCACCATATGGTACGCCATATAACACAATATATGGAACGTCACATAGTATGCCATATGGTACGCCGTGTGGCGCCATATGACACGTCAAGTGGTACGTCTCACGGTACACCATATGTCAGGGTGGGGTGTACCGCCGGAACACCGAAGTGGGGCCGAACAGCCAGTATCAGAATCAGACACATTTCAACAATGCAGTGCAGAATGCAGTGCAGGAGGTTTGCGGTAGTGCAGGATGCAGTGCATGATGCAAAAAAATTCTGCCTGTTCCATTTTCCCCACGAAACCGCCAATACTAGCAGCGGTCACCGGGGCCGGGCACTAGCTGAAAAAGCATTTATTTTTTATTCAACAAAACAAAACAAAAACGGTTTCAGTGCTGGGGTGTGCTTAGAGATGTCAAGAAAAAAAAAATTTCTATTTTTTTCTTTTAAAAAAAAAAATTTTTTTTAAATTTTTTTTTTAAAATGAAAGTTGTTCAGAATTTTTCAGGGAGTCCGAATATCACCATCTGAGGAGCCACCGACTTACCATATGACCCCCACTCATATGGGAGGAGGGTGAAAATTTCAGACTTGGTTTCGGCGACCCCATTTTCCCACCGACGACATCACGTCTCGTGTTTTGCCTCTCAATTCACCTCAAATAACATGGAAACAAGTTCCACAACAAACCGGTGTGATCACGCTGACGACACGAGGCGAAACAGCAACGAGCAACCAACGAAGTTACGCTTGCAGTGGCAGACAGTGCAATTTCCACCTTTCGAGATCCTGAAAAACGATGCGTAAATGTGAGTTCTCTGCTTCTATCTCACCTTAGCGACATCGGAATTTGTTGAACTAGCCTTTGCGACGCTCAAGTACTTCAATGCGCGAGTCGATCATCACTCACCAAGGCTGAAAACAGTCGATAAATCAATCCAGAATACCACCTGCAGCGTTGAAGACTAAGTGACAAGGTAAAGTCAAAGAAAATTTTTGTTGAACTTTTGAAAAATTATGCCAAAAACGGCATTTTCAGGGCACATTAAAGAAAAAATTTCAAAAATTTTTAATAAAAAAAATAAAAAAAAATGCTCATTTTTTTTTACTTTTTTTTTTTAAAAAAATTTAAAAAAATTTTTTTTTGACCCTTACATCTCTAGGTGTGCTGGAAGCTGGACGCTGGTCACTGCTGGACTGCTGGAAACCCATGAACAGAATGTTTCAAAAAACGCATGTATCTGTACTAGACAGGAAAAAGTTTCCAACGAGACTGTTCAACGAGACAGAGGGTCCCGAGACGAGACGAGACACGAGACAGAGGGTAACGAGACGAGACGGGACACGAGACAGTTTTTTTTTGAAAATCTGCGAGACGATACGAGACGACACAGCAAAAAATCGCTCGAGACGAGACACGTCTTGCGGCAACCCTAGCTATCCTTAGCGTATTTTAAGCATTATTTAGCGGTTTTTATCGCTTTTCAGCGTCTCAGCAATCTATCTATCTATCTGATTTCAAAATTTTGACCGCCCCTCCGCGCCCCCCCCCCCCAAATTTTGCAGCTATTTATCCATATCGCCTCCCCCCAAACTCCCAGCTCTGGAACAACTGTACTCACAGCGTCTTGTCCTCCTGTAGTGGATGACTGGCCAGTTTCTTGAAACGTGAAATATTTCTCGATCACCGTCGCGAAACATTGCTGCTTCAATAATGACGCTTGTGTGATCGATCCGCTCTGTATAGTCGTCGGGAAGATTGTTTAATTCGTACACCAGTGAAACGCTGTAGATCCGCTTCAGCACCTGGAACACAAAACAAAACAATGACACCAGACCAAACGACAAGCAAGCAAAAGTCCCTCAAAAAATGGACAAACACAAAGTACTTGGACAACTTCGCGACGCGAAATTGCAATTGAACGGAATCGAATTGGAATTGATTTCATTTGGTCCGTCGGTTGACTCCATATTAAAATTGAAACGAATTGAAAAAAAATGAATTGATGGAAAAGGAAAGGAAGGAAACAAACAACAAAATTGCTTGTCGTTCCTTTTCCAATCAACTCACTCACTCAACTAAAAGTAGAACACCTTTTTGACGTTTCCTATTTTTTCAAAACCAGTTTTTTTCAGCGTCATCAAGTTTGTTTTCTCGTTCTTTTCAAAACAAACTGTGTTGCTTCAGGCACTTTCTTCTTCTTTCTTTTTTCTTCTTACGTTCTCTTCCTTCATTAAAATAAAATAAAAAAGACAAGTTTAAATCGAGTTAATACACGCTTCGGGTTTAGGTATGTAGGCAAACCGACTAATAGGCCAACCGGCATTTTTTAATCACATAAAAATTTTTGATTTTTGTTTAACAACCTTAACCCCACCCACAGCATTTGTTTCAAATCAAACCTCCAGAATCTTGGATTTTCAAACATAGGGATTCGGACAACAAACAACAACAATTCATTTCAATTCAATTCCATTTCAGTTCAATTTCCATTCAATTCAATTTATTTTATTGCTAAAAGCGGCGCAACTATTGGCGCAAATATCAACGATCGATTCGACGCAAACGCAGCAGACACGATGACGACGACGATGGCTTAAACCATTGTTTTTCCAGAGCAGGGGTGTTGGGGGGGGGGCGATATAGATGGCTGGAGCAAATTTTCTAGACAGATAGAAATTGACCTGGAAAGGTGACAAAGCATGAAAACTTTGCGGGCCGCAATCGTCCCGGGCCGCAATCGTCCCGGGCCGCAATCGTCCCGGGCCGCAATCGTCCCAGGCCGCAATCGTCCCAGGCCGCAATCATAGTTGTTCCAGAGCCGAGGGGTTGGGGGGGGCCGATATAGATAGCTGGAGCAAATTTTCTAGATAGATAGATAGCTGGAAAATTTTGGGGAGGGCCGCGGGGGGGGGCCATGTGACTTTGGGGGGGGGGCCGGTCAAAATTTTGAAATTTGATAGATAGATAGCTAAAACGCTAAAAAGCTATAAAAACAGCAAAATAATGCTAAAAATACACTAAAAATCAAGTTTTAACGCGTATTTTATCTAAAATTAGCGAAATTTTCAAGAATTACGAGCAAAAATGGTCAATTTTGGTCAAAAATTGACTCATTTTATGTCTTCGAAAACAAAAATTTTCAGACAGATAGCTGGCTGAGAAAATTTTTTGGATAGTTAATAGCTGAGCCGAAAAAACCTGTTTGATAGAGATAGATTCGAAAATTTTTTGGGGGGGGGCCGGCCCCCCCAGGCCCCCCCCCCTAGAACAACTATGGCCGCAATCGTCCCAGGCCGCTATCGTTCAGGCCGCTATCGTCCAGGCCGCTATCGTCCAGGCCGCTATGCTTCGGCCGCAATCGTCCAGGCCGCAATCCTTCAGGCCGCTACGCTTCGGCCGCAATCGTCCAGGCCGCAATCTCTTGGGCCGCAAAAGTACATTTGCCATCCGGTACCGGTCGATCCGGTACCTGGCAATTTTCTAGGGCGGTCGATCCGGTACCAGGTCGATCCGGTACTCGGTCGATCCGGTACCAATTGAAATTTTCAGCTGTTTTACGGGTTTCAGCGTTCAATTCGTTATGGTTTCGATTTTTCTTTGGTTTCTCTGATTGCTGAAACATTTATGCAGCACGGAAAGACATGAAACCGAACACCTTTCAGCTGTATGGTATTTATTTCATGTGTTTATGTTCGGATTGACTTTATGCCTGTTGCAAGCTGACGATGCAGCTAGTGCTTGGTCCCTATTGCGAGTGAAAACCACTGGCGAATCATAATTCGGGCGCTCAAACTGCCTATTGGGAGCGGGGGAAAACCAAAAGCAAAGCAGAGGCAAGGGGAAAGCTTGAAAAAGTCGCCAGACCTGACTCTGACATGGACAAAAACGAACCATTTTCCAGAAGAACAAAGCTCCAACACGGTGAAAATTTGCAAACTTGTCAGCTCAGCAAGAGAAGAAGAACACGAAAACGCAAAATAAAAATATGAAGACTCATTTGGTTCTTTTTTGGAGTTGAGGAAAAATGTCTGTTGTTTTTATTTTCATATTTCCCGCGAAAAAACCTGTGGTATAAATGTTTCAGACATCAGAGAAATTGAGAGCAACGAAGAAAAATGGAAAACAAATCAGAAACAAATCGAATTGAATGCTAAAACAGCTGAAAATTCAATTGGTACCGGATCGACCGAGTATCGGTTCGACCAGGTACCGGATTGAATATTTGCTGGTACCGGCCGGATCGACCGGTACCGGATCGACCGCATACCTCTCTAGGTGGACCCCACCCCCCGCACTTTCGCTACTGACTGTGAAGCCCCCCATCTTGACCCCGGACCGACCCTTGCAGGCTACCTGTAGCGAGATCCTAAAATCGACCAGGTCGCCGTCGGCTGATCGTGTGGCACGATCGTGTTTTTCAATTGTCGAATGCAATCTCTGAGGTCCACTTCAACAGCACCGCCCGTTCTTCTGTACAGCAGCCGACAGTCGATTCCTGGTGCAATTAGAAAACTGTAACTTTTTGTCAATTCATACACAAATTCATTCCCGCCGTTTTTTTCTTTTGTCTTGCCGTGGGCAGCCCGCAGTTGTTAGTGGCCAATTTAGTCCAACTGTAAGAGCTCACCATCCAATGTAAATATGATAGACCAATCTATCCAATTGGGGAATAAATAGGCGATTTTTAATTGCCGCATAAACATTGAAACTAGTTTCCTTACTATTTGTGAACACACAAAGACACTGATAAAAAACGTTGGGTGAGAAAACCTTAAGCGCCATTCATGGAGGTTGAAGCGCGCTGAAGCGCGCTGACGCGCTTCACTTTGCTACACATTCACGAAGCAAAAAAACAGCGCGCTTCAGCGTGCGTCAGCGCGCTTCAGTTTTGGAGCACATGCGCATTCACGGACGCGCGCGCTGAAGCGCGCTGACCAGCTTCATCGTGAATGAAGAAATGAAGCTGCGTCAGCCGCTGCGGCTTTTTAGGTTTTTTTGCCCATTCACGATCGCGCGAGCTGACGCGCGCTGAAGTGCGCTATCATGAATGGTGAAATGAAGCTGCGTCAGCCGCTGCGGCATTTGATGTCCGGACATCAAATTTGTGTGTGCAAAATCGCTGATTGTTGCTGTCAGTGACAATCTTTCACAAATGTTGCAAGAATTTTTTGTTAAATCATTTGGTACTTTTCTGACAGTATTGTATAGCGTAATTAGTCTCAAAATAAGTGTGACAGTGAGAATACGAATACTCAACAAAGCAGAAAAGTAGTGCAAGAAATTTATGTGAAATTTATGTGAACTGTACCCGTTCGACGGTGTGGGGTACTGATTTGCGCAGCCCTTAAAACCGGTGTGCAGCCCGCAAGAACAAGCTTTGCTAGCTTTGCTTCATTACACCGGCTGCCTTGCAAACTGCAAAAAGGGCCAAATTCATTCAGAATGCTTTTTTGTACTGTTTTTATGGTTTCACACCAAAAGTTTTCTGATCTTTAGGCGCATATTTATTGAAAAATTGTGAAATGGACTTTCGAAGTGAAGAAAAACTTTGAAAGCTACACCGCAAAATACAGTTTTTTATGAACAATTTTGTACGATTTCTGCATTTTGACTGAACATTCTAGGATTCAATTTGCTTGCACGTTGCTTGCAAATGGTGCATAATCCTCAAAATGGTGCAGAGCCCTCAAAGTGGTGCACAGCCCTCAAAGTGGTGCACAGCCCTCAAAGTGGTGCACAGCCCTCAAAGTGGTGCACAGCCCTCAAAGTGGTGCACAGCCCTCAAAGTGGTGCACAGCCCTCAAAATGGTGCACAGCCCTCAAAGTGGTGCACAGCCCTCAAAGTGGTGCACAGCCCTCAAACCGGTGTCGAAACAGTGCCGCCGCATAAATTTCTTGCGGCCTGCACGCACACAGGTTTTGAGGGCTGCGCACATCGGTACCCCACACCGTGATGTGAAGTAATTGTTTTCTTCAACTGCGGTTTGGCGTGCAACCTTTTTCCTTTTTAGCGTTGCCACGGTGTAGAGCATTGCAAAAAAGTTTCATCAACGGCAGCACATGATTAGTGAATGTTGCACAAATTAAAAGATCAAAACATTCACTGAAACGGCAAAAACAACGAATCGAAACGGTATATAGTATGTACTAAACAGCACGTACGGAGACAACACAGACAACAGCACAAAACGATAAAACTGAACGACATTTAATGAACAAACACCTAGAGAGCTTCCCGCCTGTCAACTACTATAGTGCAGTGGTAACATGTTGTGCCTGTCAGCACAGAGGCCAAAGTTCGAAACCCGTCTTAGCCCAGTTGTTTTTATCGTTTTTATCTGTTGGTTTCTTTCACAAACGCAGCACAATAAAACTTACTGTATTCCTCAATTAATTTAATTTCACCACAATTAAATTCATTCCCTTTTTGTCTGCATCTATCACAATTTAAAGCGCAGAAATTATGCAAATACGTTTCATTTTTCAGACAAGCCGCTGCGGCATTTGGGGTCCGGACATCAAAAGCCGCAGCGGCTGACGCAGCTTCATTTCTTCATTCATGATGAAGCTGGTCAGCGCGCTTCAGCGCGCGCGTTCGTGAATGGACAAAAAACCTAAAAAGCCGCAGCGGCTGACGCAGCTTCACTTCAGGCCGCTTCATCATTCATGATGAAGCGCGTCAGCGCGCTTCAGCGCGCGCTTGCATGAATGGGCCTTTATAAGCTTAATATCCTACTAATACCTGGCAGGTTTCGGCGCTTTAATTCAAGACCTGACTTGATGCAATCCCGGTGCGCCATATGTCTGCACACGCATTCAGTCTCAGAATCATAATGGTTTTTTTTGCTTATTGATTGCACAAAAAATTCCAATTCAGGTAGAACTGAATTCGAAAAAAATTAAAGCCCCCCCCCCCCTAAAAAACAACTATGCCGCCTGCCGTGGCATAGTTGCTACATTTTTCATTGTTGCATTAACATTTATTCAATTCAATCGTTTTCCTTTTTTCAGCCTTGGAGACGAAGCCGGTGAAGTTGCCAGTTTGGAAAAGCAGTGTTTGTGGGCGATTTTCTTGCGCCTGAAACAGGTATGTACAATGTACGAGTAGGTTAGGAAGTTCAAAAGTTTTTTGTTCGAAAAAATTTTGCTTTTACTTTGCACTGAAAATTTGCTTTTTGGCATATTTTTTTGAAAGTTCAAAAAACATTTTTTTCATTCGAAATTACAATGTAATCCCTGGTTTAACACCGTTTGCAAATAAGAGTGGGGGGGCCCTAGGAACATTCCGTGATACATGGAAAAGTTTTTAAACCAAGGGTGCAGGGACATTCTACTAATCAAGGCGCTTCAGGTTTACCTAGAGATGTAAGGGTCAAAAAAAAAATTTTTTTTTTAATTTTTTTTTAAAAAAAAAAGTAAAAAAAAATGAGCAATTTTTTTTTTATTTTTTTTATTAAAAATTTTTGAAATTTTTTCTTTAATGTGCCCTGAAAATGCCGTTTTTGGCATAATTTTTCGAAAGTTCAACAAAAATTTTCTTTGACTTTACCTTGTCACTTAGTCTTCAACGCTGCAGGTGGTATTCTGGATTGATTTATCGACTGTTTTCAGCCTTGGTGAGTGATGATCGACTCGCGCATTGAAGTACTTGAGCGTCGCAAAGGCTAGTTCAACAAATTCCGATGTCGCTAAGGTGAGATAGAAGCAGAGAACTCACATTTACGCATCGTTTTTTCAGGATCTCGAAAGGTGGAAATTGCACTGTCTGCCACTGCAAGCGTAACTTCGTTGGTTGCTCGTTGCTGTTTCGCCTCGTGTCGTCAGCATGATCACACCGGTTTGTTGTGGAACTTGTTTCCATGTTATTTGAGGTGAATTGAGAGGCAAAACACGAGACGTGATGTCGTCGGTGGGAAAATGGGGTCGCCGAAACCAAGTCTGAAATTTTCTACATCCTCCCATATGAGTGGGGGTCATATGGTAAGTCGGTGGCTCCTCAGATGGTGATATTCGGACTCCCTGAAAAATTCTGAACAACTTTCATTTTTAAAAAAAAAATTTTTTAAAAAAAAATTTTTTTTTTTTTAAAAGAAAAAAAATAGAAAATTTTTTTTCTTGACATCTCTAGGTTTGTCGTTCTTCATCGTATTTCACTTGACCCTTGACACAAAAGCTTCTACAAAATGATGCTTCACCAGTTCAGTTCGATACAGTTCCACTGCACCGTTTTTTCAAAAGTATAATTTTACATTTAATCTATCCATCGAAGAATTGTGATTTTTGACCATGAAGTTTAAAAATTTTTAAGATAAAAAACCGGTTTTTTATTTTTCAAAAAAACTGGAAAAAACCGCTTTTAAAACGAAAAGAAACCGGTTCTTTTTCCAATGCCAACCCTAGTTCTAAAAAAATGTCAAAAGCCTACGACACATGGGGTTCCCAGGCCGTCTCCGATCCAAGTACTAACCAGGCCCGACGCTGCTTAACTTGCCAGATCGGACGGGATGGCGTGCGTTCAGCGTGGTATGGTCGTAGACAAAGTTCCTGACTCTCAATTTCACCCAAGTGTAGCGTAATTTAGGTTTTTGGTTTATAAAAACTGCATTTTAACCGACAAGTATGATTTTCGCTTTTTTACGGTGCAAGCTTTTTCAGCGGCAGGCCAGCACCACCAGTATTCATCGTGTTTCAGAAAAGAAAGACACTTCTGCCCGACACTTATATCGTTGGTATTTACCCATACAGAACCCAAGGTAAACACAAGCAGCCCAATCGGCAACGATTCGTGGTTTGCTGGGTTATTTTTAAAATAGCTGCTCATTTTGAGCAGGAATTAATCTAAAAAAACAACCGAATGCTTCCCAGCACCTAAACTTTCCAGAGCTTGGCACCTTGAACTCAAAATAGGAAATACATCAAAATTAGTGATTTTGAGCAGCGTAAAATGCTGTTTTCGGGCAAACAACCATTTTGCTGTTTTCGTTTCAAATCACACTAGCTTTTATTGGTTTCCAGGGCAGCACGTTCAAAAAATTGAAAACAACGACTGGGCAGTGCCCGTGTAGATGTGGGGAGCGGTTGGGGGGGGGGCGGACGGTTGCAGGGAGACCGGATAGCTGACCCCGATTAGGGGGCGAGATTTGCAGAACTGCAAAGTGAAACTGGTATCGGATGGCGTTTGAAAAATAACAAATCGACAACGTCGTCAGTGAGTCTGCATCTGCATTCAGTTTAGCATTAGCAGTCACCTTGTCTTTCTTCATCGTATTTCACTTGACCTTACACACAAAGCTTCTGCAAAATGATGCTTCACCAGTTCAGGTCGACACGTTCCACTGCAACCGTTTTTTCAAAAGTATAATTTTACATTTAATCAATCCATCGAAGAATTGTGATTTTTGACCACGAAGTTTAAAAAATTCCAAGATAAAAAAAAACCGGTTTTTTATTTTTTCAAAAAATGAAAAAACCGCTTTAAAACGAAGAAACGGTTCATTTTCCTATGCCAACCCTAGTTCTAAAAAAAATGTCAAAAGCCTACGACACCTGTGAAGTTCCAAGGCCGTCTCCGATCGGGGTACCAACCAGGCCCGACGCTTGCCCAACTTGCCAGATCGGACGGGATGGCG
>JASANC010001781.1:0-15585 GCA_030248135.1 Theristus sp. LFF4_11 | reverse complement strand
TGTTTAGAAACGCGGTGAAATTGTTGTGCAGTTACATATCTCTCGATCGTGTCAGTTCAATTGATTTGCATGTATCACATTCCTTGCTGTTGCACATGTCAATCTGTCTTGTGTTAGTTTTTTTTGTTTTAAACTCGCATCTGATAATTTTTCTGATGCTGCATTCTCTCTAAGCGTCACCGATTCAAATAAAATCAAGATTGGAATACGTTTCCATTGAAACACATACAGTTTCTGGCTAGAATTGTGGTCTTTTACTCATTATTCAGCGGTTTGCGTAAAATCAGAGTACCAGAAATTGTCGCAATCACAAGATTCTTCAAATACTGGGTCGGTAAAAAAACCGGGTATAAAGAACCGGACGCGGTATAAAAAAAACCGTTTTATATACATGGATTTGAAAAAAACCGTTTTTTACCACCCCTAATGGGCACAGACAAGGACCGGACAAGCGAGACGGTTAAACAAGATATTTATGAACATAGCGAAATAATAGTGATAAAAGTTCAGCAGACAGTAGGACAGACAAATCAGGTCTTTTGTCTTTAAGAACTGTCGCGGAAATCCGCGAGTTATGTGGAAGATTCAGTTATGTTGAAAAGTTGTGTTGGAGCGCTTACGTTGAGTGAAGTTTTTATGTGTTGACGGAGAAAACGAGAAAAAGTAAAGTTGAAGAAGGTTCGCAGTTGAAGTAGACGAAATAGTAACGTCAGGAACGGCAAGGCAAAAAACACAGATGAATAGGTGTTCAATTATTGGTCAAAAAACTTGTTTGTTGAAATAGAGTTTGCATGAAAAAAATCACGACAAAAACCACAAAACGTCAAAATCAAAGAAGTTGAAATTGTAAACAAACCACATCTGTATCTGACACCTGACTGCTACAAAAAACAAGACTTCATCGTTGGATTTTCGAAAAAAACCCTGAATGCTACAATTTTTTAAAAACTGATTTTTAACCGGCGGCGAAAGCATGAGACAAATTATTCAAAAAGACATGACTCAAAAAGAAACTATTCCACCAGACAATACCGCAAAAACAATCGTGCCAGCCGACAGCGCCAAATTGATTCACAAAATCTCTTTGTGTTCACTCGGTTGTTTTTTCCTGGAATTGAATGGCGCTTCTTTGACCAGGTTCATGGGGCTGATGAGGATGGAAGCTGATAGTTGTGTCTGAATCTGACTAGGCTGTGAAGAGACGTGACTCGACGTTCAACTGCCCCACCCCATACAATCGCACTTTCGGCAGGAGAGCAATGCCGTCGTTAAAACATGATCGAGGACTTTAGTTGATACCAGACGGCGAGTCGAGGCGGAAATGAACAACAGCAACAGTCCTTTAGCTGTTTATGACAAGTCTACAAAAAACAACAACAGCAAAATTCCCTATTTGCAAAAAAAAACTTTCGAATCTGATCAGCTGGCGTTCGAAGAGGAACCGGACCGTCGCCCGTCGGCGCCGCCGCGGGCTTGCCTTCTCAGATCATCCGTGATACGGTGAATTTATCCCGGGCTCCCGGCATCAAGCCAGAAGAACAGAGCAGTGATCGATTCTGCGAAAATGGAAACTGTCTGAAATAAGCAATGTTATTGTTTATTTTATTTTTTTTTCGTTTTTTTTTTAATTTGGATTTTTTTTTGAAACTTAAAAAAAAATTTGAAAAATTTTTCTTCTACTTTGCTCTGAAAATTCGATTTATGGCATAATTTTTTGAAAGTTCAAACCAAATTTTCTTCCCAACTTCTTTGTGTGCTTAGGTACATCACATGTCATTATTTGGTCATTTTGACCGACGTACTCCATGTTTTTCGATTTGGATGACTTCTAGAGTCAATTTTTAGCGTTGAAATGACTTAACTGAATTGAAATATCGTTTCAGAAATCGTTTTCTTGCAACTTTTCCAACTTGCAATTTTCACTATCCTCCCATATGAGTAGGGTTAGGGGAAAAAAATCCGAATTTTTTTTAAATTAAAAAAAATTTTTTTTTTTAATTTTTTTTACAAGTTAGGTTTGTTCGAAGCGTCTCGTCGAGCTGAGTTCATCTAGACTATTTTCAGAACGATCCGGAAAACTATAAGAGCGAAAATCGTGTTTTATTGAAATTATGTCCATTTCATAGAGGGAAAGTTGCATTTTCAACAGTAAAACAGGACAATTTTCGACGTGTACTTGAATATTGAACCGTTCTTAGTTGTTCCTCTTTAGAAAATTACCAAAATTTGACTGTGTTCAAAAATTCCTGTTTGCTGTAGCTAAGTCGGCAACCCCTGTCGACCCGGTCGCCCCCCCCCCAAGACACTTACTTTCAGGTTCAACCAGCTATGCTATCTGCCACATGGCGAGAGCCCACTCTTCAAATCATCGTATCGAAAACACGTACCATGATTTCGCGATCACGTTGCGGGCAACTGACAGACGCAAGTTGCACACGTTAGTTTAGCTCAGCACGCAAGTTTTAACATGTGGCCATGTTATCGGGTATCTGAAAAACGGTCGTGTGATGTGGTATTAACCAACATCTCCGCTCCAATTGTTTGACAATATATCGCACAACTCCATTGTAGACCTATAACATACGCCAATCAACAAAATATCATGTTCATCTCATGGCCTACCACCGACTGAAAAAACATGTTCTAAGTTGCTAGAAAACGATTTCTGAAACGATATTTCAATTCAGTTAAATCAATTCAACGCTAAAAATTGACTCTAGAAGTCATCCAAATCGAAAAACATGGAGTACGTCGGTCAAAATGACCAAATAATGACATGTACCTAAGCACACAAAGAAGTTGGGAAGAAAATTTGGTTTGAACTTTCAAAAAATTATGCCATAAATCGAATTTTCAGAGCAAAGTAGAAGAAAAAATTTTCAAAATTTTTTTTTAAGTTTGAAAAAAAAACCCAATTTTTTTTAAACGAAAAAAAAGAAAAAATTTATTTTCAAACCTAACCCTACATATGAGAGGGGGTCAGATGGTAAGTCGGTGGCTCCTCAGATGGTGATATTCGGACTCCCTGAAAAATTCTGAACAACTTTCATTTAAAAAAAAAAATTTAAAAAAAAAATTTAAAAATTTTAAAATTTTTTTTAAAAAAAAAAAATAGAAAATTTTTTTCTTGACATCTCTACCCCACCCGCCCCCCCCATCTCGACCCCTGTTTCCGATGCAGATAAGGTGACGATTAGCCTCGCAGAGCGTCCGATTGTGCTCGCTGCACCGTTTGCAAGCGCCACGTTGTCTGGTTGCTGCTTCGTGTCGTGTCGTCGCGACACCATCAGAAGAATTGATCGAATTTCAAGGCGGTATGTTTGTCTTCACTTTAGCATTAGCTTAGCTGGGGACAATTAGTGACGTTTTGGAGGTCAAAACACAAGAAGAGGCATGGTGACGGTTTGGAAAAGGGGTAATTGAGGTCACCAAAACAAAATCTGCAAAGTTCCGCCAACGGGTGTCATTCGGGAGGCGCTTGCATATCATATGTGGTTCTTCGGACTCCCTGATTGATTTAGCACAACTTTGATTTTTGAAATTAAAAAAAAAAAAAAAATTTAAAAAAAAAACAAAAATGACGATTTTTGTTTTTTTTAACAACCCTACCAGGGTGTTCCAAAAATTAGTCTTTGAGAAATTCTGGAAAAATAATCGAGACATGAGCTTCAAAGACAGACAGTTTTGCGTGGAAATTAGAAATAGCAATCCAATCAATGGGAAACTTCCGTAAAACTACAAAGCTAAACCGGAGCTGGAGCTGATCCCTGATCCCAATGTTTCACCCCTTCAACAAAGCTGTCAATCAAGGCACTTTCACTTTGTTAAAAAGGCTTCACTTAGGATTAGGATTAGGTTTAGGATTAGGAACCTACAACGACTTCATTAGGATTAGGATTGGGTTTAGGATTAGGAACCTACAGTCTATCACGCTAATATATGCAACTCGCTGATTGGTCGGCTCCTCACGCTCCGCACCCTGGGAACGGGATTCAGAAAATATCATGTTTTTTTGTTGTTCAGCGGTTTGTTTTCATTTTTTTCCATGCCGAAAAAATTCTAAATCAAAAACTACAAAATTCCAAACGTTTGAATTGGTAAAAAATTAGTAAACTGAAGTTTTTTTGGTTGATTGACGGCGACGACGTCGTCAAAATTTTGCTTTCAAACGTACCGCTGGCCGCTGCTGCGTGTTCAAAACAAATTTAAAACAAACAAACAAAATAACAAAGCTTGCTTCCAACGATTTCGACGGTTTTCATCCCGCTTTTAACAATTGATTCATTGGGTGCGCCATGTCCATTCATTGTTGTTCAAAGATTGTTCACATTGTCAATAAATACTGTCACCTGCTGCGTTCTTCTTCTCTGTGCTTCGGACACACAGTAGCGGCCAGCGGCAACACGCTCTTTTCATGCCTAAAGGCAAAAACTAAACCAAAAACCATAGACGACGTCGTCGCAGTCAATCAACCAAAAAAGACATTTTTTTGACATTGTGACCAATGCAAATTTTTGGAATTTGGTAGTTTTTATTTAGAATGTTTTTTCGGCATGAAAACAATAAAAACAAACCGCTGAACAACAAAAAACATGATTTTTTTCTGAATCCCGTTCCCAGGGGTGCGGAGCGTGAGGAGCCGACCAATCAGCGAGTTGCATATATTAGCGTGATAGACTGTACAGTCATCAAAGAAATCTCCTAATCTTGTGCTCGTCAACGTCATCGGTGATGTCATTTGTAAACTGTTTTGATAAAATGTTCAAGCACGTTTTTTTGCCATCCTTATCTTGGTCTGTAGTGTCACCGACATTCCAATTCATTCTTTATTCAACGCAAATCAATTACGATAAACAGACTGAAAACATTGCTTGGATGATATGACAACCGAAATAAAAAAACAAAAACTCAAATCATTACAGCTCTTACAAAAACCGGTCAAATGGCACAACCAAACACAGTTTTTTCTATGATTGATTAGTGGTCTCTGGATTATTTGAAGCGGGTGCACGCGTTTGATTTGAAAAACACCACTAACTGAGCAATCTGTTCGTTCAAATTCTGATCAGAGGAATAAAAGATATTAATAAACAATAATTCAACTGCTTATACAACAACACGTCAGAAAACAGCACATGAGCGAATAGAAAAACATGACGGCGACAACGTCAACACACCGTGCTGAACAGATCAACAGATCGTAAATAAATGCTGTGAGATAAGCACTTTTTGTGTTTCGGTCCACATCGTCCAAAACAAGCACTTCTCGTCATTGTTAACAAATAATTTTAGCTCCTCAATCATAGTTGTTCTAGGGGGGGGCCTGGGGGGGGGGCGGCCCCCCCCCCAAAAAAAAAATTTTCGAATCTATCTCTATCAGAGAGACTTTTTCGGCTCAGCTAGTATCTATCTAAAAAAATTTCTTAGCCAGCTATCTATCTAAAAATTTTTGTCTTCGAAGACATGAAATGAGTCAATTTTTGATTATACTTGATTTTTAGCATGTTTTAAGCATTATTTAGCTGTTTTTATAGCTTTTTAGCGTTTTAGCTATCTATCTATCTGATTTCAAAATTTTGACCGGCCCCCCCCCCCAAAGTCACATGCCCCCCCCCCCCCCCCCGCGGCCCCCCAAAATTTTCTAGCTATTTATCTATCTGGAAAATTTGCTCCAGCTATCTATATCGGCCCCCCCCAACCCCCCGGCTCTGGAACAACTATGTCCTCAATTGTCTTGCTTGCCCTTCCCCATGGGTTCAATTTGCTATAGTTTGCACCAGCTCAATTGAGGCAACGAATGTCGAAAGGAACGCACACGCAGACTCAAACAAAGCAGCTGATACTAACAGCAGTGCATCAGTCGCCAGCTCGACATATCAGCCACGTCGCTTTTGCGTCCCACTTTCACCGACGTCGTAGTTGACATTCCTGAAAAATTCTGTCATTCAGCTTAAAAAAAACACAAAGTATGGAAAGAAAACATAAAAAATGCACTATCCGTCAGCATTTCCATCGTCCATTAGGTCGAAACGAACAACAGACGACGTCATGATGATTGATGATCGAATTGATTGATCGCCTGCATTTGCGAAATGCGAATTGTTCGAATGCGACACGTGTTGACGTCGACATCAGGATAAAACAGGCGGGACTAGAAATTTAAAAAGGACATCACTCAATGAACGTTGAACGAAGCAACAAAAGATATAAAGGAGATTTCTTTGATGACGTACAATCTATCACGCTAATATATGCAACTCGCTGATTGGTCGGCTCCTCACGCTCCGCACCCTGGGAACGGGATTCAGAAAAAATCATGTTTTTTGTTGTTCAGCGGTTTGTTTTTGTTGTTTTCATGCCGAAAAAACATTCTAAATAAAAAACTACCAAATTCCAAAAATTTGCATTGGTCACAATGTCAAAAAAATGTCTTTTTTGGTTGATTGACTGCGACGACGTCGTCTATGGTTTTTGGTTTAGTTTTTGCCTTTAGGCATGAAAAGAGCGTGCCGCCGCTGGCCGCTACTGTGTGTCCGAAGCACAGAGAAGAAGAACGCAGCAGGTGACAGTATTTATTGACAATGTGAACAATCTTTGAACAACAATGAATGGACATGGCGCACCCAATGAATCAATTGTTAAAAGCGGGATGAAAACCGTCGAAATCGTTGGAAGCAAGCTTTGTTATTTTGTTTGTTTGTTTTAAATTTGTTTTGAACACGCAGCAGCGGCCAGCGGTACGTTTGAAAGCAAAAATTCTCGACGACGTCGTCGCCGTCAATCAACCAAAAAAACTTTAGTTTACTAATTTTTTACCAATTCAAACGTTTGGAATTTTGTAGTTTTTGATTTAGAATTTTTTCGGCATGGAAAAAAATGAAAACAAACCGCTGAACAACAAAAAAACATGATATTTTCTGAATCCCGTTCCCAGGGTGCGGAGCGTGAGGAGCCGACCAATCAGCGAGTTGCATATATTAGCGTGATAGACTGTAAATTCAATTTTAATCAGTCGAGTTTGGCAAATTTTGGTTTTTTGAATTCATCGCCGTCGTCGCCATCGTCATTCAGTCCATTGACGCCATTCTCCATTTTCAGCAGTTGAGCAATCGCAAAGTCCATTGACATTTGTTTTCTTCAGTTCAGTTTTGTTGTGTCTATCAAAAATCAATGTCTGTTAATTAATGGTTGGTTCTTTGTCTGTCAGCTAAAATGTTTGCCGACACTTGCAAATCAAACGAATTGCAAACAAAAATTTAAAAGCGTGTTTTATTTTACGCTTTTTGAATAAAGTAGGCAAACCGGGGGGCCTGGGGGGCCGGCCGGCCTAGGGTTGTTAAAAAAAACAAAAATCGTCATTTTTGTTTTTTTTTTAAGAAATTTTTTTTTAAACATTTCAAAAATCAAAGTTGTGCTAAATCAATCAGGGAGTCCGAAGAACCACATATGATATGCAAGCGCCTCCCGAATGACTCCCGTATGGCGGAACTTTGCAGATTTTGTTTTGGTGACCTCAATTACCCCTTTTCCAAACCGTCACCATGCCTCTTCTTGTGTTTTGACCTCCAAAACGTCACTAATTGTCCCCAGCTAAACTAATGCTAAAGTGAAGACAAACATACCGCCTTGAAATTCGATCAATTCTTCTGATGGTGTCGCGACGACACGACACGAAGCAGCAAGCAACCAGACAACGTAGCGCTTGCAAACGGAGCAGCGAGCACAATCGGACGCTCTGCGAGGCGAATCGTCACCTTATCTGCATCGGAAACAGGGGTCGAGATGGGGGGGGGTGGGGGTAGAGATGTCAAGAAAAAAAAATTTTCTATTTTTTTTCTTTAAAAAAAAAAATTTTAAAATTTTTAAATTTTTTTTTTAAATTTTTTTTTTTAAAATGAAAGTTGTTCAGAATTTTTCAGGGAGTCCGAATATCACCATCTGAGGAGCCACCGACTTACCATATGACCCCCACTCATATGTAGGGTTAGGGGCTTTGAAAAAAAAAATTTTTTTTATTTTTTTTTTCGTTTAAAAAAAAAATTGGATTTTTTTTTTCAAACTTAAAAAAAAATTTGAAAAATTTTTCTTCTACTTTGCTCTGAAAATTCGATTTATGGCATAATTTTTTGAAAGTTCAAACCAAATTTTCTTCCCAACTTCTTTGTGTGCTTAGGTACATGTCATTATTTGGTCATTTTGACCGACGTACTCCATGTTTTTCGATTTGGATGACTTCTAGAGTCAATTTTTAGCGTTGAAATGACTTAACTGAATTGAAATATCGTTTCAGAAATCGTTTTCTAGCAACTTAGAACATGTTTTTTCAGTCGGTGGTAGGCCATGAGATGAACATGATATTTTGTTGATTGGCGTATGTTATAGGTCTACAATGGAGTTGTGCGATATATTGTCAAACAATTGGAGCGGAGATGTTGGTTAATACCACATCACACGACCGTTTTTCAGATACCCGATAACATGGCCACATGTTAAAACTTGCGTGCTGAGCTAAACTAACGTGTTAAACTTGCGTCTGTCAGTTGCCCGCAACGTGATCGCGAAATCATGGTACGTGTTTTCGATACGATGATTTGAAGAGTGGGCTCTCGCCATGTGGCAGATAGCATAGCTGGTTGAACCTGAAAGTAAGTGTCTTGGGGGGGGGGCGACCGGGTCGACAGGGGTTGCCGACTTAGCTACAGCAAACAGGAATTTTTGAACACAGTCAAATTTTGGTAATTTTCTAAAGAGGAACAACTAAGAACGGTTCAATATTCAAGTACACGTCGAAAATTGTCCTGTTTTACTGTTGAAAATGCAACTTTCCCTCTATGAAATGGACATAATTTCAATAAAACACGATTTTCGCTCTTATAGTTTTCCGGATCGTTCTGAAAATAGTCTAGATGAACTCAGCTCGACGAGACGCTTCGAACAAACCTAACTTGTAAAAAAAATTAAAAAAAAAAATTTTTTTTTTATTTAAAAAAAAATCCGGATTTTTTTCCCCTAACCCTACTCATATGGGAGGATAGTGAAAATTGCAAGTTGGAAAAGTTGCAAGAAAACGATTTCTGAAACGATATTTCAATTCAGTTAAGTCATTTCAACGCTAAAAATTGACTCTAGAAGTCATCCAAATCGAAAAACATGGAGTACGTCGGTCAAAATGACCAAATAATGACATGTGATGTACCTAAGCACACAAAGAAGTTGGGAAGAAAATTTGGTTTGAACTTTCAAAAAATTATGCCATAAATCGAATTTTCAGAGCAAAGTAGAAGAAAAATTTTTCAAATTTTTTTTTAAGTTTCAAAAAAAAATCCAAATTAAAAAAAAAACGAAAAAAAAATAAAATAAACAATAACATTGCTTATTTCAGACAGTTTCCATTTTCGCAGAATCGATCACTGCTCTGTTCTTCTGGCTTGATGCCGGGAGCCCGGGATAAATTCACCGTATCACGGATGATCTGAGAAGGCAAGCCCGCGGCGGCGCCGACGGGCGACGGTCCGGTTCCTCTTCGAACGCCAGCTGATCAGATTCGAAAGTTTTTTTTTGCAAATAGGGAATTTTGCTGTTGTTGTTTTTTGTAGACTTGTCATAAACAGCTAAAGGACTGTTGCTGTTGTTCATTTCCGCCTCGACTCGCCGTCTGGTATCAACTAAAGTCCTCGATCATGTTTTAACGACGGCATTGCTCTCCTGCCGAAAGTGCGATTGTATGGGGTGGGGCAGTTGAACGTCGAGTCACGTCTCTTCACAGCCTAGTCAGATTCAGACACAACTATCAGCTTCCATCCTCATCAGCCCCATGAACCTGGTCAAAGAAGCGCCATTCAATTCCAGGAAAAAACAACCGAGTGAACACAAAGAGATTTTGTGAATCAATTTGGCGCTGTCGGCTGGCACGATTGTTTTTGCGGTATTGTCTGGTGGAATAGTTTCTTTTTGAGTCATGTCTTTTTGAATAATTTGTCTCATGCTTTCGCCGCCGGTTAAAAATCAGTTTTTAAAAAATTGTAGCATTCAGGGTTTTTTTCGAAAATCCAACGATGAAGTCTTGTTTTTGTAGCAGTCAGGTGTCAGATACAGATGTGGTTTGTTTACAATTTCAACTTCTTTGATTTTGACGTTTTGTGGTTTTTGTCGTGATTTTTTTCATGCAAACTCTATTTCAACAAACAAGTTTTTTGACCAATAATTGAACACCTATTCATCTGTGTTTTTTGCCTTGCCGTTCCTGACGTTACTATTTCGTCTACTTCAACTGCGAACCTTCTTCAACTTTACTTTTTCTCGTTTTCTCCGTCAACACATAAAAACTTCACTCAACGTAAGCGCTCCAACACAACTTTTCAACATAACTGAATCTTCCACATAACTCGCGGATTTCCGCGACAGTTCTTAAAGACAAAAGACCTGATTTGTCTGTCCTACTGTCTGCTGAACTTTTATCACTATTATTTCGCTATGTTCATAAATATCTTGTTTAACCGTCTCGCTTGTCCGGTCCTTGTCTGTGCCCATTAGGGGTGGTAAAAAACGGTTTTTTTCAAATCCATGTATATAAAACGGTTTTTTATACCGCGTCCGGTTCTTTATACCCGGTTTTTTTACCGACCCAGTATTTGAAGAATCTTGTGATTGCGACAATTTCTGGTACTCTGATTTTACGCAAACCGCTGAATAATGAGTAAAAGACCACAATTCTAGCCAGAAACTGTATGTGTTTCAATGGAAACGTATTCCAATCTTGATTTTATTTGAATCGGTGGCGCTTAGAGAGAATGCAGCATCAGAAAAATTATCAGATGCGAGTTTAAAACAAAAAAAAACTAACACAAGACAGATTGACATGTGCAACAGCAAGGAATGTGATACATGCAAATCAATTGAACTGACACGATCGAGAGATATGTAACTGCACAACAATTTCACCGCGTTTCTAAACACAAAAGATCACCGAAAGACAAAAAGAATCACGAACCCGCACAGACGAAAGAAGTGAACCAAGAACAAAATTGAAAGAGCAAAAAAATCAGATAGAGATTCGGGTCACTATCACCAGTACAACAGCACGACGACATCACCAACAAAACTTTGAGCAATTTCCGAGTTCAAAGACACAAAATTTCAGGAAATTTGACTGAATAAATATTAGTCATTCACCCGATTTTTGTCTATTCATCATCATCATCATGAGTATCATCAATGCAGCCGTCACCATCATCATCAGTGAAGTCGTCATCAGAGCTGTCCACACAATTTGCCGATGCAAGCGCAGCAATGTTCTCAGTGGCAGCAGCTGACGCTGCCGACGGGGACTGCGAATCCGTGCTGTCGCAGTTTGACAGCAACGATTCCGTGCTGTTGCCAGCAACACTTGACACGGGTCTCAGGGTGCTTTATTTATACCAAGAGCGTGAATTGTGTTCTCCGGAACATCAAGTTATGAAGTGGCGAAAATGAAAATTGAAATGGATATGCGGAATACAGTGCATTTTGAGTGATTTCAAAAATTGAAATTTGGGTCCTTCGGCGGTATAAAAAACCGGAAAAAAAACAAAATTTACGCGGTAAAATATCGGTAATTTATTTTGGCCATTTTTTGGCGCTGGTATAAAAAACCGTTTTTTATACCGTTTTTTATACCGAAAAAAACCGTTTTTTATACCGACCCACCCCTAGTGCCCATGCTCGTTTTTTTCAATTTGAGCTCAAGATATTTGGCCGCAGCTGCGTGCTTTTCGGATATAAAGCAAAACAGAACGAAGCTACGAGCGGGCGAAAAGGTGCAAGAAAAGGGACGCGCGCGCGTATTGTGTTTTCCTCTTCAAATCGTGTTAATTTTTGACTGCTTCAGCTTTTTTTGTCATTTATACACAAGCGAGAAAAAAGGCAATGAATGAATGACATATGGAAATAGATCGGAACGGAGCTGGCGTAGTGCTGAAAAAAGAACGAAAATTGGAGATGGGTTGCATATTCGAGGGAGCAAACAAGCAAACACAGATGTTCCTTCATTTGTGACATCTTGTTTTCTCAAAAGGTCTGATATCCCCTTTTTGTTTTTTTGCCACGCAATTGAAATATTGACACCATCTCCACTTATTTTCAAATTGGACAACGGTCGTTTTTGTGGTATTGCAGTTCTTATTTTTTGCTCGTTCACTAATGGCGTAGCTTTTGGCGAGCTATCCGTCATTGATTATGTGCATTTTATGCACTCAATCTTGTGCTGTGTGTTCTCTTTTGGCTTTGGCGACCATTTTTAACGTACTTTTTTGCCGTGTCCGCGTGTAGTTCTTTCGGATGTTACGTGTATGGATAGATATTGTGCAGTCCATTTATTCGAAACCCATGTTATCTTTCTATAGTCAGCAATCTGGTGGTTGAAAGAAACCAGCTTCATTTCACTGTCCACGAATTATCATAGGGAGACCATTTCAATGTGTTTGTGCTTTGTTGGTGTTTATCATTTGATTCTGAGTGAACGTTTGCGTATTGACGTTTGATGGGTTTGGCAGCCTCCTTTTCTAGTTCCCGTCACGCGAAACCGATCTTTTCACCGAAAAGTTGTGAGATCTTGTGTTGCTTGCAACTTTGCCCGCTTTTGAACGTGTGTTTGTTTCTTGAAATCTTTTTTGTGTGTTCTTTTTTCAGACTAGCTGTGGCAAGAAGCACTTGGTTCACTGAGTATGTGATGGTGCTTTGTTCACTGTGCTTTAACGTGTACGTTCCGTTTAATGTTTTACCGTTGAAGTGTGTTTTAAAACAATTTATTGATCCTCTTATTGCTTGTTCGACATCTTAATGTCAGATTCTTTAAGTATTTTCTTATCTTATGTTCTGGTTTTTGCGTCCTTGTCTAAATGGCCACTTGTTGTGGTCTGGCTACTCGTTGTCCTAATGCTCAAGACATGCAGCTTACTTACAACCAGCATGGATTACGAAAGGACCAAGTCAGTGATCCCACGTTTGTCAATGTTTAGTACCAGTTTTTGCACCTACTTTCTGACTGATCTCGTCATATGTGTAAATAGTTATTATGGAATTACGGATTATTATTCCACTGGCCACTTTGCAGATAGCTGGCGATGCAAAGTTCAGCAGCCCATCGTAATGTTAGGAAATCAAACATGCGCCTGAAAAATGACTGATGGAACAGCATCAGTTTACCATTTTCGGGTGCTGTAGTATTTATTTAGCGTCAAAGTGGCGCCTCCCCCACCCCCCCCCCACCCACCCCTGGTGGATTTTCATGATGACAAACTCGCATTCCTGCCTGAACCCACCCGCTGGAGCGCGAGGTCCGAGTCGCCCGACCCACCCCGGACCTGGGCGAGCGTATGCTTGGAATGAATTTGATCTGTCGCATTCTTTGTTCAGTGCCAGTCTACCCGTTAATAATGAGCATTGTTGCAAGTTTTTATGGCTCATATTTTGCTCGCAATTATTTTCCACATGTAACGCAAGTCCTATGCGCTCGCTTGTTTTTGTTTACCATTACTGCATTGCATTAATCGGAATGTGGTGTATGCGAACTATTACTAACTATGAAGCCGCCACGAACAAAAGTACAAACTAGTCCATATATATCATGTTTTTGGATTTTGGAATGGTTACATGGCACTCGTTGTTAGCTATTCCGTTTCGTAGCTGGCATCCTGGGTTCGCTTTTTGCTGTTTAGTAGGCAACGACATGTTCCCGTGTTCCATAGTGCGTTACACAAAGTCACTTGTTTGGAATGGGGGTCTGTTTTTCAAAACATTATAGTTATCAGATTCGCTTGCAATATTGCGTGATCACAACGAATATACCCGGGCAATGTTGTTTGTTTACTCACTCCCTTCATTGCTCTTCATGGTATTCTTTGATATTATTTTTGTTAGCATAGCTGTTAGCTTGCTTGCTGTCCGGTGTGTTCTGTTGTCTCTCTCTGTATCTCTCTTTGTTAAGCTATCAAGCAAGCTAACATCAATGTTGATGGTTGTCTCTCTGGTTTCGGTTGAGAGGTCGCATTTATTTGGATCTTTTTATTTTTTTGTACAATGCAATGAAACCTTGTGTTTGGTACCGAGGTAATGTGTTTTCTAAAAACCTTGTCAGATCAGCGCAGCACTAATTGGCTTTTTTCCACTGTTTGTTGTGGTATGGTTTGCATTAATAACAGGATAGCAATCGATATGACACGATGAGAGGTTCACGATGCAATCTACAACCCGTTTGCTGACACCTTCGCCGATGTTGGTGTCCTTCCATTTGGATCGTTAAGCTCTTTTTAATCGCCAAGTGAAAGGGCCACTAAAAATATGCCATTATTTCTCGGCCGAACGCAACACGCGCGAGAAAAATAAGCGCTCCTCCCAGGCGCTTCCGCACCCATATAAAATTGCACGGTTCTCGAGTCGACAGCTCCTTTGTCTATTCGTGTTTCGACTGTCCGCGAAGCAGTCCATCTAGTCGTTTGTTTATGGACAAGCGCCATCACACACAAACAACACAGAACGAGGCACACACACGACCCTCGCCAGTCGCCTGCTGCGAGCTGTCTGCCGTCAGACAGCCCGCCAGCACCACGCCACGCCCCCTTTTTTCTGACATGCAGAGCATCGGTCAGTCAGCTCTAGTCACTATTCAGTCAGCAATAAGAAATCCATCTAACACCACGAAGCTCCCTTTAGCGCGCTTACACACTTGATGTTTTACAATCCAAATCCATGTTGCTTGCTGTTGCGCTGCTAATCGCTCGCCGTGATAAGACCAAAGTGGTCTGAATTGTAATTGTAGTTTTTAGATACACCTTTAGTAAAATGGCTAGATCACTATTTTGCACGTTAGCTGACAGAAAGCTAATCATCATGAATTCGTAACCTTGTTTTATGGCACACTGAAATTACGCTGTGTGTCACCGTTGAATTCCGTTTTCACCGAGAGAAAACACGCCGTGAAGCATTTACATGTGAAATATAGCGTGTTTCTTTGGACAAGCCCAAGCTGCACGCCGCATTGCAGTGTCTATCGGTGCTTTGCCTCGTGGTTTCCATGTCGTTTTGCAGTCCTGTTGTACATATATGGAGAACATTCGTTTTTTTTTCACTTGAGTGTGTCGTCGTTGCTGTTGGTCGGTGGAAAATTGACAGCTTGCAGAATGAACCTGTTCCGTAGGGACCCTTTCCATGGTTTTTTTCGCGAAAATTTGCTTTGAGAGTATCGTGTAATTTAACAGCTTGTAGTTCAAATTAATCTAGGAGTTGCTAATGTGCAATTAAAGATTGCGATGAAGTATTCAGGTGACTGCATATTTGGGGACATTCCACCGTGCAGTTAGTCTGGTGCTGAGAAGATAGATCTCTTGCCTTTTCCGCTTTTATGTTCTGTTTTCGTCTTTTTTCCACGGCTTCGGTTTGCTGGTCGGTTGGTTTACTGATCGATTTTGATCCCCTTGGTGCGTGCATGCTTGCTTGTGTTTTTTCGGACATGAATTATTAGCAATAACTTGGTGCAATAAAGCGCCTTCGTTCCACTCCTCGTTTTCCTTTGCAAAACAATAACTTTCATTTTGTGCGTGTATTTTGCAA